>CM056376.1:91804398-91914398 GCA_029718625.1 Synaphobranchus kaupii | reverse complement strand
GCCAACAAGTCTATGTAGTCACACACAATAATAATTATATCTCAGTAATTATGAATGGTCGGGTTATCTAAGCGTAATTATCCCTGATGCAGGAGCAATATTTCCATGATAGGCCCTTGATTCTAAATTGAAATGAGAAACAAGTTGCTTGGTGCACTAGAGCAACATTACTGCTAGAGGATCATCTTGCCACGCTGACATGAGTAGAGAAGCCCTCCTGATGTAACAGAACATAAAGCCCCTTTTCATTAATGTATCTCAGGCACCTGTTTATTTGTGGAGGGTTTATTCCCAACAAAGCCAACGCAGAGCAGAAAATAGCATGTAAAGGTTTTCACAAAATGTATTTCTTTTTTTAATTAAAAATTAAATATGAGTCGATATTTGCATATATAATTGTGGATTTTATGGTAAAGATATGTGTGCAAACCTAATGAGACCCAGTGAGATTTTATTAATACTGGTGACAACTGTGAGAAGTATGACTGCGAGCCTTTTTTAAGTTCTTGCCCAGTTGCCACTTAAATGATACACTGGTGTATAATAATAATAATTTTAAACAGACTTAGGGGGAAAGGGGGTTAAAGATGTTTATTATCTTTTTCCTCTTGCAATGAGAACCGTGTTGAATGAAATTTTCCGTCCTTTGCTGAAGCTGCAGCCCAATTCTGCATGGCCCTACAGGGCTGCCTGCCTCAGGTGCCACTCGCACAGCCAGGATTCAATTCCAGATCATGGGGCATGCCACTACATACACTGATAATGGCTGTGACTTGAGCAGGATACATCACCTGACGTGTGTCAAGTGAAAAAGAATTGTCCCAGCTTAATGGCCACTGTAATTGTGTAGGAGCATGCATTGCTCCTACACAAGATGAAAAGAGTGACCTGAAAGGTATTTTGTACCAAAATCCCTTTGTTTGAAATGTCAGGAAAATAATTAAATCAACATACAGGCTGACAAGCCATAATAATTGATTCACTGTACAAAATAACAGAAGGCCTGGAACCACACATCATAAATTACTGCTCGCACTGTCACTTGCCTTTGGGTAATCCTGAAGAATCATGTCACAGACCTACAACTCCCCCTAATACGCACAAAGCATTGCGAAAACATGGATTTTACGCCACTGCAACATAACTAAATGTACTCTGTGAAAATGACTGTACTCAGTGATCAATTGATGCCCCCGTCACTCTGTGAAGACATATACAGAAACCACAAGACACACACCATGAACGTGCAAGTCGTGTGCAACTCAAAAAGTTGTGATGTGTCTTGTGATCTATCTTGACAATCTTAGTTGGTTATTCTCCCTTTTTATCAGGATCACCTCAGTTTTTGAGGTTGCTTTGTTTTGCCTTGTGCTAGGGAAGTTTTGCTCCCGATCCTGAGTTGTCTCCGTCCTGGTGCGGCTACTTCCTTGTTTGTGGTGTATCTTTCTAGATGCGCTTTTGGAAATCCTTATCGGTCGCATTTGGTTCTCCGAACCTTACACTCCCCCTCACAGCAATAAACCAATCAAAATGTCATATCCCATTCCCTTTAAAAGCCACCTGTGTTTGCACCTTGGCGGATTGCTAATAAGATGGTGGATAGTAAGCCTGTGAAAACAGCGATTTACAGCTGCAAAACAGACATGCTCGTGCAGGTACTTAAAGCGTGCAAGCCAGGAATAGGCTATATGGATCAATATTATGATAAATATGTTAGGTTTCTGCATTCTGTGTTTGTTTGTTTAATTTATGTTTCTCATTTTTTCCATATTTATTTATTATGATTATTTTGTGCTTTCACTGTTTCATGTTTTGTATTACTGTCACTCCCTGTCATCGTCACACTATTCGGGAGCCTTTGGTGATTTCTGTTTTTCTCTGTATTTCTTCTGTCAAGCGCTTCCTTCATTACTAATTATCTCATTGTATATAATACTAATTAACTAACTACTACTAACAGCTTAGATTTAGGTTTTGTACTAATCAACTAACTCACTAACATAATCTTAGTTTCTCGCTGCAGCTGTCTCTCTTTCTGCCTGTTCTATCACTAATTATCTTTCATTGGTTCCTCTTAACTACAGCTGACTCGCGTTTCTGCTTTCCTATTCCTTGTATGCACTTGTCTACCTGCTAACCCCAGGCCGTTTGTTATCATTGTGTCTATGTGTATTCCAGTCCGTGTCTTACGTTTCCCCCGTTGTTGTATCATTGGTCCTTGTTAACCCTCATTGTTCTCACCTGTGTACTCTCCCATTTCCACTCCTCTTCACACCTGATTCCTTTTGTGTAATCTTCTCCCTGTGTATTTAAACCCTGTTATTTCAGTCTGTCTTCGCAAGTTCCTTACACAAGATTTTTTTTGCTTCTGTGTTGCATTCTGGTTTTCCGAGTTATCTGTTAGTTTCTTAGTATCTGTTTCTGAGTTTTGTTATCCCTCGTCCTTCCCCTGTTGTTGTTTTATTTTTTCGTTGTCTATTCAGTCTGTTTTGTTTTCTTTTTGTTCCTCCTACGCCTCCCCGGTTTTGACCCCTGCCTGTGTTCTCAAGACCCTGGTTTTTGGACTCTGTTTTTGTGCCTTCGCTGTGCCTTCCCGATTCCGACCCCTGCCTGTTCCTTGACCACTCTTTTGGACTGTGTTTTGTATCGTTGCCTGTCTTCCCGGTTTTTCGACCCTGGCTGACTGTACCACGGATTGCTGCCTTGCCCTTTATTAAACTTCGGTTTTGTACTTCTGCCTGCGTTTGGGTCCTTCCCCCACCAACACCTAACAAAATATTATTTGGACTAACCATTATGACATGTTTTGATATACACAATAATAATCTTTCGCATTAGGGTTTAACACCGGCATGGGTTCGCGACCAAACTATTTCCCAGAAATATAACGGGAAAACACAAAACCTTTTTTCCGTTAGCTTACACCAGTGCTGTTATTTTACAAAATATTTGCAGTTTAATTTAGTTCTAACACCTGCAACACCTGAGCATACAGAACTTGGCTTCCCTCTCAGCTTAGAAAACACCAAATCAGCCTGCTTGTTTAACAAATTTTGTTTGATTGTACAATGAAGCATTGTCAAACATCAATTCCATGAGCCTTTTCTCACAGCAGATAGATCACAGGCAATGAATTTCGGCGAATTTCAAGCTTCATCCGAAGTTCATATATCATATATTATGTGCACTGTAATATTGATTAATAACATAAATAGCGTTCTTTTGCCTTAATGATGACACTAAGGGCCTGATTTTCTAATGCTTTAAGACCAACCCACCCAGTTCACTTGCTATGGGTGGAACAACGTGAGTGCTGGACGCTAAAATGACCACTGCGTCGGTCTGAAACTAGCAAAGACACTTGCGTTTTGGTTACCGCTGGTTAGCACTGGGTGTAAGATAGAGCCCCATGAGCCTGGGTATCAGGTTAGCTCCTAAACGAAGACCTTGCATTCATACAGTGTGTAAATTTAAATGTATCTTCTTCTTTTCTTTTGTTGACTTTTAAATCTCTTTAAAATCTCACTTTTAGAAGCTTGCTTTTAATTGTGTGTGACATATCTGTTAATGTTTAGCTAGATGTAACCTTTTATTACAAACCCCAATTCCAAAAAAGTTGGGACGGTATGTAAAATGCACATAAAGGCAGAAAGCAGTGATTTGTAAATTATTTTTTACATATATTTAATTGAAAACAGTACAAAGAAAAGATGTTTAATGTTTTCCCTTATCAACTTTATTGATTTTTGTAAATATACGCTAATTCCTAATTTGATGCCTGCAACACGTTCCAAAAAAGTCCAAAAAACAGGGGCAAAGAAAAGACTGGAAAGTTCAAAAAACACCTGTTTGGAACATACAGGTGATGCTATCATGACCGGGTATAAAAGGATATCAAAAGACTCTTATCTTATTTTCAGGTACTCTTACAAGCGATACTATAACCTCTCTGCACTTGACTGGATCTCTATGGGAATTGGGAAGTGGGACTAGATTAAGCTATAAATTACAGGGGAATAGTATGGTTGGCTAAATGGCTGTAAGTCATCAAGGGTTTGCGGTATCAAACAAGCCTCAAACCATCACTCTGCTGCCAGGTATGCAGTAGATATGGATGGATCACTTGAAGGGTTGTTTCTCCTGATTTATTTTTCCATAGAGTTCAATAGGAAAATGAGTCAGGAGAAACAACATTTTTTGAATTGGGTTTGTAATTAATCAACATTGTTGTATCCATTATTCTAATTGTTTTATTGCATTTTTATTTATTTTTAATGATGTCTTGCTTATTCGTTCTGTTCATTTTTAGAAGGCAGTTATATCAATAAAACATACCACCAGATACTGAGACCCATTCAGGGCTCAGCCTCACCGCAAAACAACCTGTCAATAGGCACTATCAAAATGAAAACTGACAGATTGTGGCTGTCTTCAGTTACATCATAACTTGTGAAACCTCCCAATCAAGAGTACTCACATTTCCCCAAAGCTTGCAGTAATGTATCTTCTAATTTCCCCTCTCAAACCCTACCTCTCACCACAATACACATGTGCATGCTTTTAAAAGCCTCTCTCACTCTTCCTGTGTTCACCATCAAAATATTAATTATTATCCATTTGATGCATAATGTTTCCTGTGAGAATTTTCTAAACAAATGTAACGTGCAAATAACACCCAACAAGTACAAAACCACAACAAACTAAATATGTCAGTACAATATTAGACAAATAATCCATAGACCCAACAGCACGATTTGTTCTTGTGATGTGAGAGTAAATGAAGTTCTTGTCTGTTGTTGATCCACTGCTGCTGATTTAAAGCAATGCTGTTGAAAAAAAGACTGTAGGATACATCCTGTGGATGCCTGCAGTACACAGTTCCTCTGTGTATAAAGGTGCATTCACATGGTGTTCTAGAAGGGATATAACATTTAAATTTATTTAAATGTATTTAATCTAATATTACTATTAGTAGGTGCAATTAGTAAGCAATAATGACCGAGGAGCCGGGCATTACACAGTTTAAATGCCTGACGTGGAGGTAGTAAATTGCCCGAGGCGCGAAGGGCATTTAAACTGTGTAATGCCCGGCTCCGAGGTCATTATTGCGCTTATACCATGGTTACGTAAGCAATAATCAATGACGAGGTGTGCATTACACGGTTTTAACCGCACGACGTTGAGGCGAAGAACCACCCGACGCGAAGCGGAGGGTGGTTGCCTCAGCGGAGTGCGGTTAAAACCATGTAATGCACACCTCGGAGTTGATTATTGCGCTTATACCATGGTTACCAACAATGATTATATATAGTTACTTTCATATTTATAGATTTTTATCGATTTAATCAGCTGAAATTTAAATATACTTCCGCAGCTCTTTGGGCTTGTTGTTTTTGCGTTGTCATGCAAAACAGCTGGTTGGTAGTTCTAATTGAACAGAAAACATCTCGTTGCTAATTCTATTTCTCGTTACTAGTTTTATTTAAGTGCGTTACTAGTTCTATTTAAGACGAGCCCTCTCGTCGTTAGTTCTGAAAATAATTGATTCTATCGGGGAAAAAATAGTTCCTTCTCGGTTATAACGTACAATTGGCACCAATTTTGGTTATTTTTGTCATTACACTATTTAAGAAAATTGTATGAAACCATAACTCAATCAGATTCAACATTACCTCCCTCTCTCTGTCTTGCTTTTTAAAAATGGTTTGGTCACGCAGTGTGTAGCAGATTCGCATCATGATGTCCTATGGGACCATCTAAAAAATACTACGGAGTTTGTTAGATGTAACTTATCGAAGAATTTTTGCTGGATAAAAAGTTTTCTACATATAGCCTATAGGCTACAGATTAACATGCTTTGTGAAGTAGCCTATCTTGCATTCACAAGCAGTCAGCGTGTTGCTGACGTCAATTTACATGCAAATTCCTACTATGATAAATTCGTATTTCCAACTGAATAAATACTGCACTTCTAACCACAAAAATGTTTTGCTAGATTGAAGTAGTTGTAACTAAGATATCTGCCGATATCTGTAGATTAATGTTGTTTACCGATTTTTATAAATCAGATGTATGCTGTTGCTACGGCAACGTTAACTTCTACCTTACAGACGGATTTATGGCTCGCAGTAAAAAAAAAAAAGATTAGGCTACGCATTACACATAAACATTGCACATAAACACCATGCACTCCGTGATAATGTAACTATGGCTAGCTATATAGTTACCTCGCCACGTATTGCATTTGCATTATCTTAAAAACAATGACAAAAGTTTATCGTAGCCAAAGTTAGCCCACTATTTGCAGCATAGGCCTACCTACGAGGCGAAGTAGCCGTCTGCCGTAGGCTACAGTAACGTTAGTCACTGAGGAAAATAAAGTAGGTAGGCTACATTCGTTTACTTTATTAATTCACTTTATTTATTCCACTTATTTTCTAGAACGTCTTGGACTCTGAATTGACCAGTCATGTTTGCCATTCCCAGGTTGCGTAGTACTAGCTGGCCAGGCAGGCAGCGCATTAATTTAGAACTGTGATTAAACTTGTGACCCGGATGACTGACCGGTTATACAGAATAACGACCCGTCATTGACCAATCAGAATCGAGTATTCACCCATACCATGGTATAAAACCGTGTAATGCACACCTCGTCGTTGATTATTGCTTACGTGACACATTATTTGTTATTTCGGTACTCTAGCACTTTGAGTTTGAAAGGATACAATGACATTGAGGTTGAAGTGCAGACTGTCTGCTTTAATTCGAGGGTATTTTCTTCCTTATTGGATGAACCGTTTAGAAATTATAGACACTATAACCGATACTATAACTTCTCTGCATTTGAATGGATCTCTATGGGAATTGGGGGGTGAGACTAGATTTAGCTGTAAATTATGCTGGAGCAGTATGGAATACATGGTTGGCGAAATGGCTGTAAGTCATCAAGGGTCTGAGGTATCAAACAACCCTCAAACCATCACTCTGCTGCCAGATATGCAGTAGATAAGGATGGATCACTTTAAGGGTTGTTTCTCCTGACAAATCTTCCTATTGAACTCTATGGTAAAATAAGTCAGGATAAGAAACCCTTCAAGTCATCCATCCATATCTACTGCATATCTCGCAGCAGAGTGATGGTTTGAGGCTTGTTTAATACGTCAGACCGTTGATCACTTAGAGCCATTTAGCCAACCGTGTGTTTCATACTGTTCCAGTGTAATTTACAGCTAAATCTAGTCCCATCCCCCAATTCCCATAGAGATCCATTCAAATGGAGAGAAGTTATAGTATCACTTGTAAGAGTACCAGAAAATAAGATATCAAGAGTCTTTTGATATTGTTGGGTCACAGACATCGGGAAGTCATGGCATGCAAAGGATATGTGACTAAATATAAAAAATGATTACTTTATTCTACATTATGTTAAACTGTCCAATTTGTTTTGATGCCCGAAAATGGGGGGGGGCTATGTACAAATTGTCATTGTATCCTTTCAAATGCAAAGTGCTAGAGTACAGAACCAAAATAACAAAAGATGTGTCACTGTCCAATGAATTACGGTGCTCACTGTATGTTGTCTTATAATCATAATATTTCGTATTTTCTATTGCCACAAAACCACACGCACATCTGTAGCTGATATATTTTTATATATATATACTGTATTTTCTTTACACCCATGCAAGCGGGGGATTGCAATCAATCGCGTCCATGTGTCTGTCTGTCCACCTACAGTTCTGATCTGATTTGGATGAAACTTTACACATAGGATGACAGGCAGCCAAAGACTTGAATTCGCAAATATTTTTCTAATCGGTTTTCGGTATTTTTCGAAGTATTTTAATTTGTAATAATTTCCAACAGTGTCTAATGAATAGACATTGGAGGAATTGACGCTACACCTTTTGAATGCAAGAGCATGCACATGGTGGAGAGCAACACTTGCAGATTTTGTCAAAGGCTTGTCATAGAGCGTAGAGGTGGGAGGAGCCAGGAGTTGCAGCAACCAATGACTGGCGTCCAGCGCACCACAACTCTCAATTTTCCCATAGGCTATAATGGAGATACTCCTGCTACCAAAATAAGGGGGTTACAGTCATATTTTAAACCCAGTTATACCCACAACATATAGGAAGTACTTATTCGCACAGAGAGTAGTAGTCACTGTGTGGAATAGCTTGCCAGGTCATGTACTTGAGGCAGAAACTGGATGTTTTCAAGACCAGGCTTGATATGGTGCTGGAGTGACTTGAGTGAAATTTAAGTTACTTAGTTATCCTTCAGTTGCCACCAGAAAAGTACTACTTATTACCACTAGCACATGGATGAACAGTGGCAGAATGGACAAACTCAAGCTTTTAAGGTGTAAGATCACAAATATGTGATTAGAATATTCTTAACTGAACATTCTAAAGCCGATGTAACAATCACTACTGGTAATTGAAGTTCTAAAGTTCTAAAACACTGATTAGAATTTTGAAAAAACATTCGAAAAAACCTACTCTTCAAAGGGCTAAACTGCTACCTCTTTTGGATTATTTTATTGTTGCACAATAAACGTGCAATAAAAGATTTGGCGCAATAAAAGATTAGTATGAAGCCAGCGTTCTGCATTTCTTGAAGGGAGAGAAAATCAAAGGTATGACACCAATTACAAAACATGAATTGCTCCAACTACTTTACGTGCTGTCGTAATTACATGTAGTTCAACATTTTCATAATGGTCTTTGTAGGCTATCCATCAGCTAGTGATCATCATGTGTTCAATATGATCAACCAGAGTCTAGTGTTGACTCTCCGATGAGTAAAACAACATGACTATACCTTTGTTATTGAATCGTGTCATATAAAATCATGCATTGATGTTATTCGTACATGTATTGTGGGTATAACTGGGATTAAAATATCACTGTAAACCCCTTAGTTTGGTAGAAAAATGCAGAAGTTTCTGCATTATAGCCTAAGGGGAAATTGAGAGGTGCGGTGCACTGGACGCCATATCGGTTGCTGTAACGTCGCCAATAGAAGGAAGCAGTTAAATAACATTCGATATCATTGAGTTCAGTGCTTTTCCCACTCATGCGGGTGTCTGCATCTCTCTGAGTGCCCTTCTAGTTTATTCATATAATTACTTTGTGTAGTCTTACAAATGTTTTGTTTTAAGACTTAATTGAATCAGATGATTGGACAACTGAATAGACTGTCTAGCAGCAAAAATTTAAAAAAGACTTGTGGTAGACTGCTCCATATCACAAATATATGGGAAAGCAACTCACTAAATAAATAAATGAATGAATAATAAACAAACAAATAAACAGTTGAAATATTTAATGAATAGCACATCTCACTGTGGAAATTCTATGAAAGAGGGCATGATTGCTGAATCACAGAATTGCGGTTGTTAAAACATTGCGGTTCTTATCAGAGATGGTAATATAGTTAGGATTGAGAGGTATACAGTATCCGTATCAAAGAAGTAACATATTGTCATGCTGCTAGAGGGGTGAAGTATTGTATTTTGGAACCAAAAAAACTGACTGACTTAGACTAAGATTAAAAACAATGGGCTTCATTCAGCAATCACCGATGTTTGCGTTCTGAGCTTCTGTTCGACCCAAGAAAAAATCCTAAATAAGAAAACATTGGTGAATACCAGAATGTTCATAAAAAACATTTTAAAGAAAGTCTTAAGAACACATTTGTTCATAGAATGGTTGGTGAATGAGGCCCAATATTCAAATGAGTGGCAGGCAAGAAAGCCTATGCACTAATAATTGGTAAAATACTAATTTAATTGAATCACTCAGTCAAGTTATCAGCCAATTTAGAGTCAATGAACTCTGAGTCTAATGGCTTAGCTTTTATCAAAGGCATTGAATTGTGTTTCTGTCCCATGTAATCACTCCTGAAAAGGGACTAAACAAGTTTGCAAATCTCAGAGAATGAGTCATTCAGACTCCAGCAGCAGAAACTCAAGTTCTCAAGCTATTCATCTCATCCTATTACCAAACGCCACCAGTTTTCCTCTCCTTTAGGTATAGCTTTCCAGCCAATGAAACCTGTACAATGAAGTCTGAAACAGACATGTCTTCTGGATGTGTCCCTTTGCTTTGTCTTACCTGCTAATGTGCAGCATACCATACTATTTGTAGAAATTTATACTATATATATATATATATAAGATGTAATGAATATTTTAAAAATCCACTATAATGAAGGCATGGGGACATACATCATGTTTAACTGTGTTACGTATCCGTGTGTTTTGCGCTCTCTCTCCTTCTCTCTCTGTCTCTCTCTCCTCAGTCTGCAGCTGCCATTCGCCCAGGCAGTCCCATCAGTCATCATTCCTGACGCATCGCAAATCAACTTCCACCAATCCGAGGGCGCCCCCAGGTAAAGAAATCCACCCGCCACGCCATCTCCAGCGTGTTTCCATGTCATTCTGCATTGTGTATTCTGTTTCCCGGTTCTTTCTAATGTTAACGTCTTCATGTGTTAAAATCCTATTCTTGTGTTTGTATTTTCTCGTAAAACCCCTGTCTTACCCTGCTGTTGTCCCACTATTGGTCAAGCCGAGGCGTTGGGATAGCTAAGACAGAGGCCTCTCTACATTGCACACAGGATTCTGTACTTGTAGACACACTAGGTTAGGAGTGGTTGCCACCCCTTGTATTTAGGTTTGGTTAGCTAGAGTAGGTAGGTAAGCTTTTGTTTGGATTGATAGTTAGGTAGCCTTGTACTTTTGTTATAGGTTTTGCTTGTTTCTTTCCTTTGGCAGCACTCAAGGTCCCAGTCCCTGGTTGTGTTTGTGTGTCATTGTAAATATTGTACATACATGGGATTGTCACTGTATGCACTTGTTTCACCTTTTGTCACTAAGTAAACACTGTTGCACTATATCTTGTTGGCATTTGTTTATTCTCCCGCTTAGCTTACCTGGAATCTTTCCTATACCCGGTCATTATTATTATTATTTACTGTTACGCTCACCCTTCCCTTACCCTTAGACAGTTGCGGCCGTAACGTAATAACCTGTAAAACTTGAAAATGAAAATGAAATAAGGTTTTTGTGCAGTAGATTACTGGTATTTATTGCTTTCAACTGACATTCTTATTATATTCAAAGAAACCATATAGGCAAAAGGACATAAAGCAAATAATCAAGATGATGAACAACAAATAGAAACACAAAACAAGACATTTACACTGGTTTAGTCACTGGTTATGAAATGCATCGCTCAAAAGTGTCATTCCTCTTTTACTATAGGTTTAAAACAGGTCAATCGGATCCCAACCAAACACAAAAGTGAATACAGCTGGACAACATCACTATTCAGGGTTCACACAGGGTTATCCTCTGAAAAGCTAAACTAAAAACTTTATTTTTTTCCATTTTCATTTTTCCCTTCTTCCTCAGGCATTGTTCCAAAAACACCTCACCAGGCCTCGTAGATCAGGTTCAGCAAATTCTTCTTGCCAAGGCCCAACTCCAAAGAGAAAACTTTCAAGGTAAATAACTTCCACTAACATTCAGGCTCACCAGGACATTACTCAGTTGTTTACAGCATCCTCCAAATACACAAGAGGAGAGGCCACAGATTAAAAAACATACACAAGCCAAAGGGTGGATATCATGTTGCAATAATATACATGATGGTTTTTCCACAATTCCACACTTTTCTATTTTTTATTAAATTTAATTTTTTATTCCATACGTATATAATAATTTATATTGGGGAAATATTCTTTATAACAGCCACCAAGTATTCCCAAATCATTGGGGTGGACAGTTATCATTATCATGTGTGCAGTACTGCTATATTATAGTCTGGCCAAGATGCAGGGTAATTTTTGAAGAAATTTAAATTTCAACAAGTTTGAATTTGCCATAATGTGCCATTAAACCACATTTCTCAATTACTCAGTCAACTTATTAAACGTACTAAAGTCTTGTGTTTTTATAAAGTCAACTTGCTTTTACAATGCTTGTGTCCATTAGGTCTATTAGTGGCAATCCGGAGAGGAGTAGCTTCTTAATGGGCTGCTGTTGCCGTGGAAACGTGGTGAGCCGCAGTCCTGTCCCTTGTTTCACGCAAGCAGAAAACGCTGCCTTCCGGGGCCTCTCCTGAGCGAGCCAGGAGCCTTCAACCTGCATGAAGAGAAATGTGAAATGCCAGCCGAGCTCCACCCCTCCTCCATTTCTTCTTCCCTCATTCCAAGTGCACATGCAAATACAGAGCCCAACAAGATCCATATTTAGTCCCTTATTGCCTGATACAAGGGCATGGCTGTTGATTTCCCACTGCATACCCTGTGACAGGCAAGAGTTCTGAGGCTGGTTCATTTCTGTACTGTTGGTGGGGTTATATACAGGTGTGAGGGATTGTTCACAGGACAGGTTCAAAGAGGTCAATAGTGACTGTGGGGCTTCGATGGTCTCTGTGACAGTGGGAACAGGGCTGGATGAATGATAGACGATACTTTAATGTAAACATTCCCTTGGGTGGCTCAGGGAGAGAGAGAAGGAGAGAGAGAGAGACTGAGAGAGAGAGAGAGAGAGAGAGAGAGACGTTCATCACTTTCACTGCCTGACACCTGAATAATACAGGTGGATACTAAAGGTATCTCTATCTCTCTCTCTCACACACACAGACACAGACACTCTCACAAATACAAATACAATAATTGTAGACACAAATCTGATGCCAGGGCTGCCTGTGAACAGCACGAGTCTGACTACTAAACTTATCATTTTGAGAATTTTGCTAAGGGTAGAACTCTGAAGAGTGTTGTATCATTATACACAACCATTGAGCAAGGTCACATAAAACCAAGCTTTACACATTGTAGGTAGAATTAATATTCTTACCTTTGCACTTGTTTTCAGAATCACACCTATTTTTATTCTTATTTTATTTTTCAATTGGGCTTTTGTGATCATAGTGACACATTTATTACCTTTCCAAACTACCTGCAGAATACTATCCATGTGTATTTCCATCTCTGTACCACTCTTCTGCTTTATGTCACTTTTGATCTAAATATATATACTTATTTCAACATTTATTTTAAAATACAATTGTATACATACTGTATATGCACTCTCAGAAATAAATGTACATTTTTCTTCTTTAAGGAAAGAAATTCCCAAACATACCCTGAAAGTACAATAATGTTCTAATTGGGTACTAATAAGTACCTTTTCAAGTAAAAGAGGCACAAATTAAATATGTATTGCTGGCTTGGAGTACAATTTTATGGAATTATAGGGTACCACCCCAGTGACAAGCATTTGTACCTTTTTAGGTACTTTTCATACCTTTTTTTTCCTGAGAGTGCATACGGTACCATTTTCTTTTTCGTTTATAATTTTAACAACATCAACAAAGTGTGAATTACTCTAAACCAATGTTACTCGTCCATTGAATCATATTTACAGTAATGTGCCTTACAGCATGATGGCATTCTTTTCTGCTATGCACCACATATGTTGTCAGTGCAGGGCATGTTCTGGGTGCTTTTTCTGGGCTTGTTGTTGACGTATGCATCCTTTAGAACCTGAGAAGAGTAAACAGATGCACTTTTCCCCCAATCGAACTGCTGAGTCATTTTATCATGGAGTCTTGGAAGAGGCCCCTGGAATAAAATCTTCCCTGGCATTTGGCCCCTCCGCTTAGGCCCCTTTATTGACACTCTCTACACCAGCATGTGTTTATTTATAATCTGACAAATCCCCGGCGAATTAAAGACACTGCTTTTTGCTATCACCCACTCTGCACAAACATCGATTGCTTGGTCCTGAGGCGATTCGCTTATTCAATCGCCGTGTCAAATGATAAGGCAGGAGTCCCATAACGCCGCCCGCTTAGTATGCCCTTCATTTTCTTCTCCGCTCTCTAAGTGTAGCACACTCAGACTAATGACAGTCCTGACATCGGTGATGAAATGCATGCTCTCAGTGAAGGTGTCTCTTAATGGAATGTTCTTGTTAAATCCAAGTCTAACACGTGTTAAGTGCAACTGCTATCAAAGAAGGTCATAGTATATGTGTCAGACTTTTCACAGTTAGAGATCTTCACCAAGATCTGACACATTCCCCATAAATATAAAAAATAAACATTTTGATTCTGTAGCTGGGATTCCTGCTGAAAGCACAGAGGAAGTTGTCAGGCCCATGGATAGCGGACACCAGACCTGAACAGGCTGCAGAGAAAGCTCACAACTCACGATATTCATCTTTCTCTAAAGAGGAATCATATCACGGCACTGTCTTGTTTCTGAAAAGGAGTCAGCGCATTGCAGTAACCTGGCACAAATAAAGAATGAACTCTTCTTCTTCTTTGGGTTTAGTTGGCGGATCACGTCAAACTTTATGGTACAAGTTTAAACGCCACCTACTGTGATGGAGCGTGAGGCCGGTCACAGGCCTACCTACATTATATTCTTTTCAATTGATCTGTCCCTCTAAGAAAAGGATCCTTACCCTCTACCTCCTCCCCCAATATCCCACAGATCCCTCATCCCCGTCTAGTCTCTCTGACCCTCTCAAACAGTCTCTCGCTATCTGCATCATACAATTTACAAAACATCAGCGCATGTTCCAATGTTTCCTCCACTAAACACTCATCGCACAGACTGGTCTCATGTCTACTCCATACAACTTCCTCTCACCTACAATTCCTATTTCCCACCTCTTCTTTTACTGATTTGTTTAGCTGATAATAATGCCTCCCCTTACTACTATTGTCCCATTGATTTTGCCAGATATTAATCCCTGTTGACCAGATGGAGGACTTGACTGCCCTATGGCCCAGGGCTATCTGTATATCTACCCCCTCTTTCCTCCAAGCAACCTTAGCCGCAGCATCCACATTCTCATTGCCCTCCACCGCAACATGAGCAGGTAGCCAACAGAAACCACCACTCCCATCCTCTCCAATCCCATCACCATCACCATTATCTGAACAAGCAAATCTCCACTATCCCACCTATCAGACTTCACACTATTCAATACTGCAGCCGAATTACAGCAGATCACTACTCTGAGCAGCTTTACCTCCTCTACCCATCTTAATCCTATGATCATAGCCATCATCTCAGCCACATACACTGAAACATGATCTGATAACCGATTATATAATCTGATATCAAACTCTGGGGTATACACCGCTGCCCCAACCCTGCCACTGGCTGTGTCCCTTGATCCATCTATAAACATCTTTACAAATGAATAGCACTTGCTATCAATATACCTCTCCACACACATATTCACATCCTTATCCTCACCCCATTCTCTGCTGCCTGCAATCATTTCCACATCTAGTCTTGGTTTTGAAAAAAAACAAAAAACAGGAACATTCCCTAAGGATTTACAGGCCCTATTTCTCTCTCTCTCCCCAAGTCCATTTTCAGCCACTTTTTGTCCAATCATCCTTCCAAATGCCCTGTTTACCTACTCTCCTCTCCCTGCTCCCCAGTTGCTACTGTATGACCGCATGATGTTCTTCTAAACTCCTTCTCAACCTCGCCCAATAGGCTAACACAGGTTTCCTACCTAAAGGGGTAATAAACACTAAATCTGTCATGGTTATTTGCAGCCTTTGCTTTTCGACGTTTTTGGTTTCCTTTTTGGCGTTGTCAAGACACTATCGGATTTTTTCCGCCTCCATTCCGGTTTTCCGCGTCTTGCCCCTTCACCTGTTTCGCGTTTCCTGCGGGCTATAAATACCTCAGGACTTCCGCATTTCCGCACTTCGAGATTGTCTTTGCTATGTTGACATACGAAGTCGGTAAAGGTATAGGAATTTCGGTCGCTGCATTTCTGGTTCTTACTAATAGGAAACGCAGCAAGTCCGGTTATAAAGATTTAGGATTAGATTGGTTTTGTTGTTCCTTTCCAATCTTTCGTTATCATTTATTCTTTTTATCTGTTGCCAGTTGTGTTCAGCTCTTTTTCCACAAGAGCTTTGGCTAACAGGTTTTCTTTTCTATTCCTTTCCTTCACTCGTTTTTGTTTTGAGTTTTGTTTTGTTTCATTACCTCTTGTTACGCCTAATTATTTTAGTGCGTGAGGTTCTTATGTTAGTTATTCTCGCTGTTTATCGAGATCGCCTCAGTTTTTGGAGGTTGTTTTGTTTTGCTTTGTGCTAGGGAAGTTTTGCTCCCTATCCTGTGTTATCCCAGTCCTGGTGCGGATTATTCCGCGTTTTGTGGCGTATATATCTCTAGATACGCTTTTAGAAATCCGTATTGGTCGCGTTTGATTCTCCGAACCTTACACTTCCCCTCACAAAAACACATATTTTGAGTTATAAAGCCGAGTATCTTTCCCCTTTCATAAATCACATATATCCTATTGTTAAAAAAATTATGTAATTAAGCCATGCCACTGCATTTTGTGTCAACAAAGAGGCATTCGTTGAAATCCAAACTGAAACATTTAGTTTTAACCACGCCCCTATTTGTGACATGAAAAAAGGTAAAAACCTTTTTCCCACATAAGCAAGTCAATGCCCCATCTCCCCTCTTCTTGATTGATGGGTATTCAAACTGTGCAAATTAACGCTAGCCCTTTAATTTAAAACGGTTTTCCTTGCTTGCCGCGCCTACGTGCCTATGACAGGTTACCGAATGGATATATCGCCCCTCCCCCCAACTGTAACTCCTCCCTCCTCCCCTCTCCCATCTGTGATCTCTCACTCAAGCCCAATTTGCGTCTTTTGAAATTGTGAAGTGGGCAGAGACAGAACTAAAGCCGGTGTTTATTACCCCTTTAACCTCAATGGCCATTCCCCAGTGTCAACCTGCAGTGCCTCAACAGGTGTTGACCTGAAGGCCCCATTGCACACTGTCAAGGCTCATGTCTGTAGTCTATCCAACCATAACAAATTTGTTTTGGCTGCAGCACCCATAGTCCAGGGATGACCTTATTAATGCCTGATACATATTGTAATGAACTGGGTTTTGGCTGGGCTTGAACACAGATCTCCCAGGGGAGAGGTCGTTGTGCCAACCACTGCGGTAAAGACAAATTCACCTTTAGCAGAGCAGTTAGGCCACCCTTTGGTTGGCTGCAATGCTACAATATATACAGTTGCACTCAATTATTCAACCCCCTTCACTTTTTGCACACTTTATTGTGTTGTAGATTTAATTTTAAATGGATAAAATTGCCATTTTTGCCCACCAATCTACACTCAATAACACATAATGACACGTGAAAACATGTTTTTAGATATTTTAGCAAATGTATTAAAAATCAAAAACTGAAATCTCTCATGTGCATAAGTATTCAAACCCTTTGCTTTAATGCATTTTTAAAGTATCATATTTCATATTTGGTTGCATATCCTTTGCATGCTGTTACTTAAGTCTGTGACCCATCAACATCAAAAGACTCTTGATATCTTATTTTCAGGTACTGTTACAAGCGATACTATAACCTCTCTGCATTTTAATAGATCTCTATGGGAATTGGGGGGTGATACTAGATTCAGCTGTAAATTATGCTGGTACAGTATGGAACACTTGACTGGCAAATGGCTCTAAGTCAACAAGCTATCAAACAAGCCCCAAACCATCACTCTATGGCCAGATATGGAGTAGATATGGATGGATCACTTTAAGAGTTTTTTCCCCATAGAGTTCTATAGGAAAATGAGTCAGGAGAAGATACCTTAGACACGTTTGATACCTTAGACACTAAGAACTAAACTAAACTAAAAAACTTTTTCAAGTTTCAAAAATCTTTTTTCAGAGATTCAACTCTGGAGAAACAAATCTGACCCCTGGGAGAACAGTGTCATAAATCCCATGATTCGTAGCTTCGCAGACGAAGTAGAGAATCTTTGTAAAAATGGGTGTTGTAGTCTTCAAAAAGTTTCTGATTTTTTTTTTCAGAGATTCAAAACCTTTTTTCAGAGTTTCAAATCGGTTTCGAGTTGTCAGAGATTCAACTCTTTATTTCAGAGATTCAACTCTTTTTTTCGAACTCGCAAATTGTGACACTGATTTGATGCCATAGAGTCTCGGCTAGTAAAGTGAGCAGAGAGCTCCGTGGCAGAGAGCAGGAAGGGGGCTGAGTCAGTTCACCAAGACACACCCTTTCACTCATTGACCGTATAAATATTCATAATATGACCTTGTGGCATCATCGTCATATAACCATACCTACCCACAGCTCCAAGTTCAAATTGAAGCTGTAAAAAAGGGCTTAGAAAAGCTATTGCAGTATCACTTTAAAGTGACTAACCATGAAACAGATATGTTTGGGGAATTGGAGGTTTATAAATCCGATCTCTTAAGGGATTGCAGCTTATAGTAGGCTATCATCAATTCTTAATTTTCGTAGTAGTTAATTTTATGGTGACATCGTGTTGTGTGAAAAGGATAAACTGAACAGAGCTGAAGTGAAGAAATGAATGAAGACATAATAAAGAAATGTTGGCCGAGGCAAGCGTTGAAGGTTCGGTTTCCACAGTGAGTCAGACGTGATCGCAAGAGCGCAGCAGGCTCCACACACACATTTTTTTGTCGGCATTTGTGTGAGATTAAAACATGTAGCCAATGGCACAGTTATTTATAGAATTTTATTTTTACATTAATGCAACAACACAATGTTAACCAGATGATATTCTGCGTTAACTTTTTTCTTTGCTTGACAAATGGCCATGGGATACCTGTTCCCATAACGTTAGCTAGCCTATTGCATAACTGCCGTGGTGTCCAGTGACTGAATTGTTAAACTAACAGGCTACAAGTGAACAGTTAATATTGTAAACATGTCTTTGCCTTTGCAATAAAAAAAAAACATTCTTTTATGAGAACCAGAACATGTGCACACTGTTTGAATCCAAAATAAAATTACACTTTAGTACCAACCAGGTGGGGATTGAACCCAGGTCTCTCGCATACTAAGGCTTGATGCTAACCAGAAGACCAAAGGGGTACAGTCACGTGATATAGGCTATAGGCCATTTGTCAGTGTCCGTCTGACTTTCACCATTTCGCTGTAGTACAAGTGAAATACAAGTGAAACATTGAACAGTTAATATTGGAAACGTCTTTTGCCTTTGCAATAAAAATACGTTTGTTAATGTGAAAATAATAACAGTATAATAAATGAAAAGTATTTAACAGTTGCACATTGTTTTTGTCGAAAATAAACTTGTGCCCTGTTGGGCTCAAACCCCCAATCCTCTGTGTGAGAGGCAGCAACTGTAACCAGTAGGCCACAGTAGCTTCATGGAATACACAAAGCCATATAGCGGTTTTGTCTGTGATTCTGTGATGTGTCCACATTAGTTTGAAGCATTTTTATTAGGCAATAAGCTTGAGAGAGCAGGTATGCGATGTTGTTATCCGATGGGGAGCATTATTCTTTGAGGGTACGGAGGCGGGCAGGTGGTGAGGGTCTCTGGGTAGGCAATAAAAAAAAATAAAAAAATGCTAAAAGTTGTGTAAGTCGCTCTGGATAAGAGCGTCTGCTAAATGCCTATAATGTTTAATGTTTAGGCAGGAAAAATGTGAAGAAGAATGAGAAGAAGAAGAAGCAGAAGGAGAAAAACCGCCAAAATAACCCAAGTTTGGGGCTTTATTGTGTGGATGTATGAATTTGTATCTGAATGCTGTGTGGTTACATGAGGTCAGAACATACACAGGTTAATGTTTTTAAGGGCTGAGAGTCTGTGGTCATTGTGGTTACCTCTGTAGGAAACCCTGAAAAGTGCCAAATTCTCTGTGCTGTATAGGTATGGGGCATGCCCCGCCAAGCCATAACTTGGCGGATGGCATACCTGCCATCCCAATGAACTTCAATATATATACAATAAACATTGATATACTGTATATACGTATATCCATGTTCATTGTATATATATCGAAGTTCATTGTATATATATCAATGTTCATTTTATATATATCAATGAACTTCGATATATATATATATATATATATATATATATATATATATATATATATATATATACAATGAACATGGATATACAGTATACAGTTGCAGCCACTATTATTAGCCCCCCCTGTAAAGATGAGCAAAAAGGGTTATAAAAAATTCACCGTTTGGTGAATTAGCTTAATCTCACACTGAAAAAACAAGAAGAATCCAACCTTTAATTGACGTTAATTTATTATGAGAAAAAAAAATCCCTCATCAAGAAATAATTATTTTTAACAAAACCACATTGGCCACAATTATTGGCCCCCCTGCATTTATATATAGAATAAAGTAATAATTTTTAATATTTGGTCACATATCCTTTGCATGCCATGACTTCCTGATGTCTGTGACCCAACAACATCAAAAGACTCTTGATATCTTATTTTCTGGTACTCTTACAAGCGATACTATAACATCTCTGCATTTGAATGGATCTCTATGGGAATTGGGGGATGGGACTAGATTTAGCTGTAAATTATGCTGGAACAGTATGGAATACATGGTTGGTAAAATGGCTGTAAGTCAACAAGGGTCTGAGGTATCAAACAAGCCTTAAACAATCACTTTGCTGCCAGATATGCAGTAGATACAGATGGATCACTTTAAGGGTTGTTTCTCCTGACAAATTTTCCTATTGAACTCTATGGAAAAATAAGTCAGGAGAAGAAACCCTTCAAGTTATTCATCCATATCTACTGCATATCTGGCAACAGAGTGATGGTTTAAAGCTTGTTTGATACGTCAGACCCTTGATGACTTACAGCCATTTAGCCAACCATGTGTTCCATACTGTTCCAGTGTAATTTACAGCTAAATCTAGTCCCATCCCCCAATTCCCATAGAGATCCCATATATATAAAATGAACATTGATATACATGTATATACGTATATCCATGTTCATTGTATATATCAATGAACTTCGATATATATATATACAATGAACATGGATATATATATATACAATGAACTTTGATATATATACAATGAATCAGATTAGGGCATCCCATTGGGTCTTTATTGAGACATAATCAGTGTAATTCAGTTTCAGTTTTTTATTTTAATTGGGACTGAAAATTATATTATAATATTTTCATCAGAATCTTGAGGTCAATATAACCAGTGAGGCAGTCAAATGTAGTGATTTTAATATAGGGACATTTTTATTCCACTTATTTGGGTCTTAATGGGGTTCGTCGATGTGTGCACTGCAGTAGCGCTGTTTACAAATTTAACTTGTAACTTCAGCTGGAGGGCTGCTTTGTGGTGACCACTTGTTTAGACACCTTTAGATATTTATTGAAGCAATTGCAGTCGCATGTTACAGACCCGGGGGTGTGGGGGGTATACTATGAAGCAAGATTATTGAGTTAGCTGGATAACTGCACTGAGTAAAACCCGGAATCCTCCCAAATCTGGAATATGGATTTAAAAAAGCTGTTCCGGGTGTTACTCAGTGCAGTTATCCAGCTAACTCAGTAATCCTGCTTTGTGAAATACCACCCACTTCAATTATACCCCCAGCTAACGTTAACCAGGCACTTTCTTTCTGTGCTGGAATTCAATATTTTTGAATACACAATTTGAATACATAATTTGTTTTTGTATATCTGGATGATAATTAAATTTTCTCTCCCGATCTCTCCTCTCACGTTGGTCACGCGAGACAGGTTTTAAGAGCACTTTAAGGCAGGGCTTTTTGTTAAGGCAGAGAAATTTGCGTCCCACACAAATTCCGTCTCCTTCCTAGGTTTCATTGTAGTGGACGGGAAAGTGCTAATGGACCCAGAGAAAGTCTCAGCGGTAAAAAAAAACTGGCCTACCCCAGCATCAGTAAAGCAGGTACAGCGCTTCCTAAGCTTCGCTCATTTTTACCGACAGTTTATCCGCAATTTTAGCACTGTAGCTGCCCCTATCACAGCTCTCACTAAGAAAACATCACCTCCTCGGTTCCAATGGAACTCTAGGGCTGAGGCAGCTTTCGCTGAGCTAAAAAAGAGATTTTGCTCCGAACCCATCCTGATAACACCCAATCCCTCCCTCCCCTTTGCGGTGGAAGTGGATGCATCGGAGCTGGGAGTAGGAGCCATTTTGTCTCAATATTCTCTGTTGGACCGCCAAATGCACCCATGTGCATATTTTTCTCGTGCTCTAACATCAGCCGAGAGAATTTACGATGTTGGGGACCGGGAGCTGTTGGCAGTCAAATTGGCGTTGGAAGAGTGGCGACATTGGCTGGAAGGAGCCGAACATCCTTTCATGGTCTGGACAGACCATAGAAATTTGGAGTACATCCAACAGGCTAAGACTCGCACTTCCCGGCAAGCCCGATGGGCTTTATTCTTCTCCCGGTTTTGGTTTATTCTTACCTACCGACCTGGGTCTAAGAATATTAAACCAGATGCATTGTCACGCATTTATGACCGTTCCAATAAGGAAGCACGCCCTGAGCCCATCGTGTCGGTTTCGCAGATTGTGGCTCCAGTTATGTGGGAGATCGAGGCGGTCGTGCAGGAGGCGTTGCGTTCTGACCCGGGTCTAGGTGATGGTCCGCCCCACTGTCTGTTTGTTCCGGCCCAGTTGAGGTCTCGCGTTCTCCAGTGGGGTCATGCTTCGCAATTGGCGGCTCATTCTGGCGTCCACCGGACAAAGGAATTCATTTCTCGTCGCTTTTGGTGGCCCAAGTTAGAGAGCGATGTGCGGGAATTTGTTGCTGCATGTACGGTGTGTGCCCGCAGCATGGGTTCGCGGCTCCAACCCTCGGGCCTCTTACGCCCCCTACCTGTGCCCAGTCGTCCCCGGAGTCACATCGCTCTGGACTTCATTACCGGCTTGTCAGCGTCCCAGGGTAACACTGTTATCCTGGTTGTGGTGGATAGGTTTTCAAAAGCGGCTCACTTCATCACCCTATCCAAACTGCCATTAGCACCAGAGACTGCTCAGCTGATGGTGGACCACATTTTTAGGGTTCACGGCCTTCCCCTAGACGTGGTGTCCGATCGTGGCCCTCAATTCGCGGCTAGGTTTTGCTGCTCTTTCTGTGCCCTTCTAGGAGCATTGGTCAGCCTGTCATTCATCCGACTTCCATCCAGAGACTAATGGGCAGACAGAAAGCACTAACCAGACCCTGGAGAGCACTCTTCGGGGCTTAGCTGCTTCCAATCCCACGTCCTGGAGTCGTCATCTCGCCTGGGCGGAGTACGCTCACAAAACCTTGCGTAAAACCTCCACAGGACTCTCCCCTTTTGAGGCTCAGCTGGGGTATGAGCCTCCCTTTTTCCTGAGCTGGAGAGAGATGTGGAGGTACACTATGTATATCAATGTTCATTGTATATATATATATATCACAGTTCATTTTATATATATCTAAAAGTTAATTGAATTGTTGAGCAGAGGAATTTCTCTCCTTATAATGACCAGGTACGACCAGGTAGATCCACGAAGAAAAGGATTTATTTCTCTGCAGAAAGAGTCCAGTACTTGCACACACAAGGTGGTCAAGCATGAACTGAAGAGACAGAGGCAGTCTCCGCCATATTTAATCAAACTAATACACAAATTATCTTACTTCAGATTGGTGCATAGTTAATACATAGGCATAGAGTGGAATATAACAACATACATAATTATATCGCTGATTGGTACATGGTTACACATTAGTATATTGTAAAATATACAAAATCAATGATTGGTTAGATCATACATATTGAATGAGCGCACAGTGACCCCTAGCCCTTAATGTCACACAAACAGTTTCATTAAATATTTGGTCTTCCAGAGTCATCTTGTTTTCAGGATTCAAGATGAAGTGTCTCTTCTGGCTCTGTAGAGATAAGATGGGCCATATATCCTTGAGCCTGGGATGTAAGTGGGTCAGAGGCCACAGGCTTGCATTACAGAGAGGAGACAGACAGAAGGGAGAAAGAGAGAGACAGAAAGAGAGACAGAAATATGCACGTACATACAAGCTATATATTTTGTCTCTGGTTCGCTTTGGCTGACTGAGAAATAAACCGAGACCTTTAACAGTGGTTAAAGAGGCTGCAGACCACTACTTCTCTGTCTCTTGAAGATTTAGATAATTTAATATAAGTTTCAATTGGTATGATGGTATAATTAATATATATGGGTAGAGATATTTTCTCTATTACTGTGATTATACTAGTGTGAAAACATCCTTCTGAAAACACCCTTCTCTTCAGTGTGTGTGTGTGTGTGTGTGTGTGTATATATATATATACACTACTCACAAAAAGTTAGGGATATTCGGCTTTCGGGTGAAATTTCAGGATGAACCTAAAATGCACTATAACCTTTACAGGTGAAATTAATTTGACCTTCTCTAAACTTTTGAATGCACATGTCCAACTATTCAATGTTTCAGTACTTTTTGCACAACTTGCTGTTCTCTAACAAGGAGCTGAACGGCAAAATTCACAACAGGTGTTTGATCCATGAATCGACCAATAAATTTCCTGGTTCAATTAGAATTGGTATTTAAACAGTCCTCTTCATCATGCTGTTCACATTTTGACATCATGAGACCAAGACGACACCTAACAATTGATCAACAGTACCTCGCCATTGCGAGGCTTCAAACAGGATGTTCTCAGAGGGAAGTGGCCACTGAGCTTAGAGTGTCACAGAGTGTCATCAGCAGGTTGCAACAGAGATACAGAGAGACTGGAAGAGTCACAGAAAGGCATAGAAGTGGACGTCCTTTGGCCACATCCCACACTGATGACCGCTTCATTGTGAACAGTGCCCTGCGGAACCGGATGATGAATGCCACTCAACTCCAGGCACATTTAAGGGAGGTGAGAGGCACCCAAGTGTCACATCAGACCATTCGAAACCGTTTACATCAGCGTGGTCTGCGTGCTAGACGACCTGCAAGGGTACCTGACCACACCACCAGGCACAGGCGTCATCGTCTTGCATGGGCCAGGGAGCATTTACGCTGGACGAGGGACCAGTGGGCCTCAGTGCTGTTCTCTGATGAAAGTCGATTCACGTTGAGCAGAAATGATGGCCGCCAACGATGTTGGAGACGTCAAGGAGAGCGCTATGCATCAGCCACTGTTGTCACCAGACGACCCTTTGGTGGTGGCGGTGTTACAGTGTGGGCAGGTGTGTCTAGTCAATACAGAACTGCACTACACTTTGTGAATGGTACAGTGACAAGCCCATACTACCTGAATAACATCATTAATCCAGTCATTGTGCCCCTGCATGAACAACACAGGCCTAATTTCATCTTCATGGACGACAATGCTCCAGCTCATCGAGGTCGCATCACTAGGGAAAGGCTGCTGGAGACTGGGGTACCTCAAATGGAGTGGCCTGCACTTTCTCCAGACCTGTATCCCATAGAAAACCTATGGGATCAGCTGACTCACCGTGTAGAGGCTCGTAACTCTGTACCCCAGAACCTCAATGACCTGAGGGCCGCCCTTCAAGAAGAGTGGGATGCCATGCCTCAGCAGACAATAAGTCGACTTGTGAACAGCATGAGACGTCGTTGTCAAGCTGTAATTGATGCTCAAGGGCACATGACAAGTTATTGAGACATTGACATTTTTGTTGTGGTATACCCACCACTGTTGTTGGCTTTTGTTTCAATAAATTGTTTGAGATGAGGAAATCACCATTGCATGCTTCTACTTAAATGCCCTACTTTCATGATACGTATAATATCACTGTAGCGTGAACTTACATTTTCCATAAATTTCACCCGAAAGCCAAATATCCCTAACTTTTTGTGAGTAGTGTATATACACATACAGTCAAGTCGGAAAGTCTGCACACCCCTTTCACCTTCTCCACGTTTTATTATGTTAGACTTATACTACAATAGATTGAGTTCATTTTTGCCTCAAACATCTACACACAATAGCCAATAATGACGAAGTGAAAACAAGTTTTTAGAAAATATGCAATTTTATTTTACTGACAAAAATAGGTTATTTAGGGGTTACATATCTGTACACACCCTTAGCCTAATACTTGGTTGCTGCACGTTTGGCAGCGATTACAGCTTCAAGGTGTCTTGGGAAAGAAGCTACGAGCTTGGCACACTTGTTTCTGGACATTTTTGCCCATTCCTCTTGGCATATCCTTGCAAGCTCCGTCAGGTTGGATGGGGAGCATCGGTACACAGCCATTTTCAGCTCTTTCCACAGATGTTCAATTGGATTCAGGTCTGGGCTCTGGCTGGGCCACTCAAGGACATGCACAGACTTTCTCTGAAGCCACTCCTTTGTTCTCTTGGCTGTGTGCTTTGGGTCGTTGTCATGTTGGAAGGTAAACCTTCGCCCCAGTCTGAGGTCCAGAGCGCTCTGGAGCAGGTTTTCTTCAAGGATCTCGGTGTACTTAGCTGCATTCATCTTTCCCTCTATCAGAACAAGTCGCCCCGTTCCCGCTGCTGAAAAACATCCCCACATCATGTTCTGCCACCGCCATGCTTCACTGTAGGGATGGTATTAGCCAGGTGATGAGCGGTGCCTGGTTTCCTCCAGACGTGGTGCTTGGTATTCAGGCCAAAAAGTTAAATTTTGGTTTCATCAGAGAAGAGAATCTTGATTCTCATGGTTTGAGAGTCCTCTAGGTGCCTTTTGGCAAACTCCAAGCGAGCTGTGATGTGCCTTTTACTAAGGAGGAGCTTCCATCTGGCCACTCTACCATAAAGGCCTGATTGGTGGAGTGCTGCCTGGATGGTTGATCTTCTGAAAGGTTCTCCCATCTCCACAAGGATATGCTGGAGCTCTGTCAGAGTGACCCTCAGGTTCCTGCTCACCTCCCTGGCCAAAGCCCGTCTTCCCCGATTGCTCAGTTTGGCCGGGCGGCCAGGTCTAGGAAGATTCTTGGTGGTTCCAAACTTCTTCCATTTACGAATGATGGTGGCCACTGTGCTCTTTGGGACCTGTAAAGCTGCAGAGATTTTTCTCCAGATCTATGCCTTGACACAATCCTGTTTCTGAGATCTGCAGATAATTCCTTTGACCCCATGGCTTGGAGTTTGCTCTGACATGCACTGTCAACTGTGGGACCTTATATAGGCAGGTGTTGGCAATCCCCAATCATGTCCAATCAATTGAATTTATCACAGGTGGACTCCAATTAAGTTGTAGAAACATCTCAAGCAGTATCAGTGGAAACAAAATGCACCTCAGCTCACTTTTGGGTGTCATATCAAAGGGTGTGCACACTTGTGTACATATGATATTTGACATTTTGATTTTTAATAAATTAGCACAAATGTCTAAACCTGGGGCGGGACTTTGATAAGCAGTCTGCTTTTTTCCCGTATCCCTTTTCGGCAGGTACTGTATTTGTTCAAGGCATATTTCAGAAATGTGATGAAATGTGATTATATACATGCCGAAATAAATAAATAAATAAATAAAACCTGTTTTCACTTTGTCATTATGGGCTATTTTGTGTAGAATTTTGAGACAAAAAATGAACTCAATCTATTGTAGAATATGTCTGTAACGTAATAAAACGTGGAGAAGGTGAAAGGGGTGTGCAGACTTTCCGGCTTGACTGTATATATCAAAGTTCATTGTGTGTGTGTGTGTGTGTGTATATATATATATATATATCAAAGTTCATTCTATATATATCAAAGTATGGGGTGCCAAATGTAAAGTAAAACACAACACGTTTTTCCTGTGTTTTTTTTCTCAGATTTAGCATAAATGTGGCATTTTCCTAAGATTTATGCTAAATATGAGTTTTTTTCCCAAGATTTTACAGACCTTTTAGTTGATATTTTCAGATTTAATTGATAAATCTCAAATAAGCATTTCCTAAATATATAACTTAAATGTTAAATCTGAGTTTTCAAAAATAAACATTTAAAAAATATATATATATTTAGCTTATATCTTAAATCTCTGTTTCATAAATAAATATTTATTTAAAAAAATAAGATTTAGATTAAATCTTAAATCTTACGTTTTCCAAAAGCAAGATTTAAGATTTAATTTAAATATTTAATTTCAAACCCAAGATTTAAAGTGATACTGCAGTCAAAAACTGACTTTTCCCGTTGAAAACCGATGTTTTGGGTTAGATTATAATCATACACAACTGTCTATGTCCGAAAATCTCATGTTTAGTCAAAATAGTTTTATATGAGTTTTTGTATAGGCTTACCAATACGCTGGTTTCCGGGGATTCGTGACGTCACAAGATTCTTAACATAAAAATGGGTGGAGTTGAGGTGGTCCTAGGGGTAGTCTCGGCTGGGCACATGGTATAAAATCAGAGACCAACGGGTTTTTTTTCCTCTTTGAGACTGAGACCCTTGTACTGCTAACTAGTTAGTTCAAGTTCAAATGCGAATTGCTTTGTATTACTGCTAACGTTAATATTACGACTTATATCGAGCTACTAAGGCTACGTTCACACTGCAGGCATTAGTGCTCAATTCCGATTTATTGCTCAGATCCGATTTTTTTTTTGTTTGGCTGTTCACATACATTTTTTCATGTGGCCCATATCTGATTCCAGTGTGAACCGATTGCTCTCCTCAAATGACTCGTGCAAATTAACAAAAACAAAAGACATAGCGCCTGTTACACAGCCTGCAGAAATAAGCAACAACAAAAAGGAAGTCATCAAAGTCACAGCTTCTGCGTTAATTTTAAAGTTGATGTGCAGTGGAGCTAATGATAAGGGTGAGGAGACGGGAAAAAAGCCAAGGTTTTTACTAGCTTTTTGTGCTGCCATGGCTGCTGCTTCTGTGCAGAGTGACTCGTGAATGCGAGATCGGAGCCAGGAATGGGGGGACCGTGACATGTGCGGTTTCAGTGAAACTCAAGCAAGGCATGAAATTAACCTCGCTCACTCGCCTGGGCGAGTGATTATGAGGACGGGCGAGTTAAGAAAATGGAACGCTCGGCCGTTTGGCTAGTGAGACCAGTCGATATAACATTTATAAAACGGATAGTTCCGGGATGAAGATTGGTCAATACAGCGTTCCAGCCGTGTTAAAATACACAATATAAAAAAGCTATCACATGACACATCTGTTCAACTTCATGTGTAACGTATAACCTAACATCGCTGTGCACCCTTAGATTAAACTATTGACACACTATTGGACCGACAACCATAACGTCTGGTAAGCAGCTACATGAGAAAACCGTGAATAATGAATAGGCTACCGTGCAACAAACCAAGACAATGATATGGACAGTTCTAACATTATTTTAAATCACAAAACGGTAACGCAGCGAATGATATAAAAACGTTGCCTACTTCCGACTTATTATCATGGTGTATCGTTTGTGCCCAAAAAAAATCCACTGCTTTGCACATTTACCACTTATCTAAAATGACAACACGTGATAATATAATGTGAATCTGTTGATAACCTACCCTGTAGTGAGTTAACTAGCCCGTGCGTACACGTTCTAATGCCCTGCTAGCTGCATCAAAAATGACGTTAAAAGTCACATTAATTCCGATCTGACAGACTGCGGTCGCTTTGACACAATCGGTTATGTATCGGCATCTAATCCCACATTCAAAAGTGGCCCAAATGAGAATTGGAAATGTCAGATTCAATGTGATTTTCGCTGTTCACACTTCCATAAAAAAAATCAGATCTGTGTCACATTTGAGGAAAAAAATCAGATCTGTGCCACTTTTTACCTGCAGTGTGAACATAATCCAGAGTTATTCATCTACAACATCTTACTTTGGTATCTTTAGCTAACTTGCCTGCATTATGCCAAGGAGTCAGAGATATATCGTTCCTCGGTGTAACGCCACCGGCTCTGTTAGCTTTCATAATCTGTCGAGAGACGGAATGTATCGATAAATTTGTTAATACAAAAATATTGTGTGTGAGTTTAGCCCCATTTGGTCCAGAGACCTGGTAACTGAGCTAGCTATCTAGTTATCTTAGCTATCATTTATGAACAATGTTAGCTAATAAATGATAACAATTCTCTCCGGACCAAGTGGAGCTGGGCGCTACAACCAGCCATGTTCAATATACAAACGTTACTGTGTGACTGGGTTTTGCTGTGTATTTGAATGTATTTAATAGTAACGTTACTTTAGGCAGACAAACAAGCTAATTTAGCTAGGTAACGTTAGCTCTACCATTCGGTTACATCCCCGGTCCTCTCCTCGATCGCGAAGACGTAGTTGTGAGGAGAGAGCAGGAAGGGGGCTGAGTTCAGTTGGGGCCTGAGTCAGTTCACCCAGACACACCCTTTCACTCCTTGACTGTATGAATATTCATAATATGACTACGTGGCACCGTCGTCATATGACCACACCCACTCACGAGTTCCAGTTCAAATTGAAGCGGTAAAAAAGGCCTTAGAAAAGCCTCTGCAGTATCTCTTTAAGATATAAATATTTATTTTATACCACAAATCTGTGTTTAACAGTTAAATATTTAGTAAAAAATAAATATTCATTTATATCTTAAATCTTGGGTTTGTAAATTCAACATTTAGCTAAATCTAAATCTTTAGTTTAAATCTTTTGAAAGATATACTAATTAGCCCCGTCCCTTGGTGACTGGTATCCAATGGAGGGAGGAGGGGAAATAGCTGGCTTTAGTGATGTTGGTAATTGAGGGTCTTCTAGCGAAGTGTCAAACTTGACGTTAATTTCTATATTAATTCCTGTTTGACACACATTATTTACATAACCTACACACAGATAGCATCTGTTATAATCATGTATGATGTCCAGAGAACTAACTAGATAGCATAGGCTACGTTTTGGGCATATTGGCGTTTCCTTGACCAATTTCTTATGGTGAAGTTGAATATTGACAGCCAGCCAAGCCAAATAACAAACTCACAGCTTGATTCAATAGATCGTTAGTGACCTAGCTCACTAACTTGTCTGTCGGTAATGTCATAAAATAGCAGGATTCTTGAAACATTAAAACTACCGTTTGCGCTAGCTAACGTTACTTGAGATAGGAAGCGAATTGACGTTGGCAAACTGCATGGGGGCCAGCAGTCTGACACGACTGGTTAATATAGTCGCGAGTGTCTGGCTAGGAAGGGGTTCACCTGCTAATGTTATTACACATTGATATGGTTACAATTGCCTAGAAATACAGACAATACGTCTGCAAACCTTGCGTCTCCATCAAGCTAATACGGGACTCGGTTTGTTCCGTATTTTATCTTCTACTGAAGTTTCTCAACGAGGGCACTGGTGGACTTTAAGAGATGCTCATGCTGGGAGACAAAAAAGAAAGGTCGAGAGGTGGGCTATCGTGTTATAGAATTCGTAGAATTTTTATTTTGAAAAACTGTACAGTCCATGTGTGTCAAATGGTGTAGGCTATTTGTCACCGTGTGCCTCAGTAGGTCACTATAGCCTGTTGCCCATCCTTGGTCGAAATTGTGCCTATTGCCCCTCCTTGCTAAATTGTGTTACGGATATAACTTTCTCATCTTCATTCAACTAATTACAAAAACAGAAACAAGGCGCATATTCATAGCAAACAATTGCATTCAATTGGAAAGACATGTAAAAATTAATTTATTTTCAAATGACAGATGACCTTACACCTTTATAAATGTTCCAATCAAAGAAATAGGCTACTTTGAAATGACAACTATGGCATTAATGTAGACCTAGCCTACAATTAAACTTCACAGACAATGTTGAATTTTCACTTCAATTAGCCTATACTGTTATACTGTAGGCTACACTGTCGTGCACCTGGCCAATCGTAGCCTACTCGCTAGCTTGAAGTTGCCACAGACAGAAAAGTTATTTGTAACTTGCTCATCCGAAGTAGGCTACTGATATCTTAAAAGGCCAGTTTACAGTCCAGTGACAGTGTCGCTCGACTGAAATCGAAGAACTTTCATAAACATTCTATTGTCGCGCTACATACACTGTGGTCGTTGTCCTTCGCAAATAGTATAAACGCACTCGAGCGACAGTTTACACTCAGGGGACAATGGAGGAAGAAGCAGCTTTAATAGGCTAGCCTACATCTCATTATGTCTTCTGCTTTAGGCTACCCCTCTTTTTTAGGCAACTTTATTTATAAATAAAGTAAAATAAATAAATAAAGTTTATAAATGTCCATTTCGAGGGCACCGTATATTGTTTGGAATGTCATTCACTGCGTCTTTCATACACTTGTAGGATGTGGGTTTTGAACGAGGTAGCAAATAAAACGTTTGTAATTAAAGCTCAACATTACATTACAGTCATTTAGCAGACGCTTTTATCCAAAGCGACATACAATAAGTGCATACAGAAACGTCATCGAAGTCATTACAGAACAAATAAGACAAAGCACATCCTTCACATAACGTAGCAGCTATCCCTAGTAATGAACGTTGAATGTAGTTCACAGTAAGTTGTGGGTAGATCAGCTGTACTACACTTCTATTTTAAATACTATATATAACATATAACATTGATGCAACTCATATTAAACATTATTTAGTAGGAAAAGCACGGAGGGCATAGCATACGTTAGGGATGTAAATAGCTAGCTACAAGACGGGACTCATTGGGGGAGCAGCCTACAATTCTCTAGTTAGAGAATGAGGTTCAAGAATGTGGAGTAGCCTATTTCACTCGCTATCAGAATGCCACGGATCAGATGGGCTGTCACTGAGTCTAATCACTAAATTTAATCTGGCAAATCTAAGTTAGCCTACTGTGAAAGCAAATAACTTTGCAATGCATTTGCAGGCGCCTACACCGCTACAAATGTGTAGTCAAGCTGCAAATGTGTATTTGTAACCATTCACAATAGCCTAGGCTACAGACTAATAGGCTATCGTAGGCTAAATTGTAGCATTGGAAGCGAGCTGCTTCTTGTTTTGTATTGTAACGTTTTCTCAACCTCTAGCAAAGCATCAATCGGTGAAATTACATCGTTATTATTATTAGGCTATTTATAATAATAATATTAAATTGTGCTCATTTATAATTATATTCACGCGCTTGCTAGGTAGGTAAGCTATGGGTAGGTAAGCCGACTCTATGGCTGCACGCACAAAGTTTTCCAACAGAGAAATCTGTCCATTAACAGTTAGCTTATGTGCTAGCTAGTAAGTTGACAGCTCGACCGAAGCTTCCGCTGTCCGAGACAAACGTTACCATAACAACAGAGGCAGCGACAGGGTCAAAGTAGAATTTATTTTATGTCTCAGCGACCGTCGCAGCGACCACAGGACGACAGTCGCCCGAAGTATGCATGTCTCTCTCGATATCATTATCTTCATGCAACTGGCCTTTAGGCTACTAGTTTTATGGAGAGGGGGTTGTAGCTGAAACGGACCCGTGTACACGGACCACTGGTCTGTATCACTAGGGGCGCTAAAGAGCAGCGGACCAGTGTACACGGACCACTCCAAGTGGTCCACGGACCACTACCAGTAGAGGCGCTAGAGAGCAGCGGACCACTCCAAGTGGTCTGCGAGTGGTCCATGGATAGAACTACCGGTCCGTGGACCAGTAATATATTCTATATAGCGCTTTTCATTTTACAGAGAAAATCTCAGTGCTTTACAACGGCAAGTAGCCTACAGCAAACAGAGAAACAGACAGAGCATCAAAGGGCGTAACAGACAACAACATTGGCACGCAGATAGCTACAGAGCTACAGCAATAAACGCATAAACAAATAAAGTAAAGCGAAAATCATTACATGTGAAATTGCCTAAATAAATAGGCGAATATAACCTACAGATTTATTCATTTTACTGTCTGAAGTGAACAGTCGTTCGTCTAAAGTCAATAGCGGTCATAAGCAAAAATAAGGAAATATGTAGGCTGACGTTATCATTACATGTCACGTAAATAAACATAAGGATTCATCTGTTTTACCGTCTGAAGTAAACAGTCGTCCTTTTAAACGGACCAGTGTACACGGACCACTCCATGTGGTCCGCGGACCACTGGTTACTACCAGTAGAGGTGCTAAAGAGCAACGGACCAGTGTACACGGACCACTGCGAGTCCCTCCATTGTATACCAGTCACCAAGGGGCGGGGCTAATTAGTATATCTTTCAAAAGATTTAAACTAAAGATTTAGATTTTGCTAAATGTTGAATTTACAAACTCAAGATTTAAGATATAAATTAATATTTATTTTAGAATGCAAGATTTAAGATATAAATAAATATTTATTTTAGAATGCAAGATTTAAGATATAAATTAATATTTATTTTTTTCTAAATATTTCAATTTTTAACCAAGATTTGTGATAAAATAAATATTTATTTAAATGTTAAATCTTGGTTTTTATAAAAACGCAAGATTTAAGATATAAGCTAAATATGTAACGTTCCGTTCCCATCCTGTCCGTTTTCCGTGTTTTGCCCTTTCCCTCCGTGTCATGTTTGATTCCCATTGTCCGTGTTTTTCCCCTTGCTGCAGACTGGGCGTGTTCCCTCCGTTTGTTTCACTCCTTTTCCCCACTCCTGTCTCAGCCTATCTCCTTCCTCCATTTCGGCATGCATTCCTCACACTCCGCTCTGTTCAATCACCCACGCTTACATTGGCACGCTTTCTTAATTGTTTCCAATCTCACTCCCTATTTAACCCTCCTGCTGGCTGCTATCCAGGGCCAGTTCATTAACGTTGTTTCGTTTGTATCCTGGTCTAATATTCCCTTATCTGTTTATCTTGCTACAGTTTGGTTCTGTCTCGGTGCTTAAATGCACACTGCCTACTGTTGTTTGCTAGTCTGTCCTGTTTATATGCGGTCCTACCTGCCGCGCCTTGCCTGTCTCGTTAACCACTACTCTATTGTTTCTGCCAGTCTGCTGTTGTGCGCTACTCCCTGATTGTGTTGCGGTACCCCCGCTTCCACCTGATGTTGCGCCCACAGCGGGGCGTTCTGCTCCTCCATTCTACAGTGGTTCCTGTCCGGCCGTGGCTGCCGCCATTGTTACGGTTCCGGTTGCATCTACTGCTGTTGCCCTGCTGCCTCAACCAGGCCAACCCGAGGTCCGCTGCACTGCCCTGCCGTATTCTGCCGCAACCCCTTCCTCTGCTTCAACTACCTGGTTACCTGTTACTAGTACACCCAGGTTTCCCCTCCTCTAAATTTCATGCATTTCCATAACCGGTTGTCTGTGCTTTATGTCCTCCCTCGCTTCAGGAGACAAGTTCGAAGCTTATTTATTGGATGCCTAGCGCTCCCCCTATCCGTCCCGTCTGTCCAGATCCGCCAAGTCCAGTTCCGGTTTGGAACAATTCCTGAGAGACCCGCACAGTCCAGTTCCGGGCTGGAACGTTCCAGTTTGTCCAGTTCCAGTTTGACCCGATCCAGTTCCTGTCTAGTCCAGTTCCGGTTTGGAACATCCAGTGCTCCAGTCTGGTCCAGTTCCAGTTTGACCCGATCCAGTTCCTGTCTAGTCCAGTTCCAGTTTGGAACATCCAGTGTCCCGTACCAAGTCCAGTTCCGGTTTGGAACAACCCAGTGTTCCAGTTAAGTCCAGTTCCGGTGTGATCCGGTCCAGTTCCCCGTCCTGTCCAGTTCCGGTTAGGAACTCCAGGGTTCCAGTACAAAGTCCAGTTCCGGCCTGGAACATCCTGTGTTCCAGTACAAGTCCAGTTCCGGCTTGGAACATCCCGCGTTCCAGTTCAAGTCCAGCTCCGGCTTGGAGCAAAGTGAAGTCCCGGAGAATCTCCGGACTTTATTGTTTTTCTGTTTGTAATCCATGTACAGCTTGGGACTGCCCCAAGCTATAATAAACTACCTTTTTCTGTCCCTCTGCCTCCTGGTCGTTGCATTTGGGTCCAGCCCGTATCCAGGTTCATGACAAAATATTTAATTTAAAACTCAAGATTTAAGATATAAATATTTATTTTTTTCTAAATATTTAACTGTTAAACACAGATTTGTGGTATAAAATATTTATTTATATCTTAAATCTTGGGTTTGAAATTAAATATTTCAATTAAATCTTAAATCTTGCTTTTGGAAAACGTAAGATTTAATCTAAATCTTATTTTTTTAAATATTTATTTATGAAACAGAGATTTAAGATCTAAGCTAAATATATATATTTAAATATTTATTTTTGAAAACTCAGATGTAACATTTAAGTTATATATTTAGGAAATGCTTATTTGAGATTTATCAATTAAATCAGAAAATATCAACTAAAAGGTTTATTTAGCATGTCTGTAAAATCTTGGGAAAAAAACTCATATTTAGCATAAATCTTAGGAAAATGCCACATTTATGCTAAATCTGAGAAAAAAACACAGGAAAAACGTGTTGTGTTTTACTTTACATTTGGCACCCCATAACAAAGTTCATTTTATATATATCTAAAAATTAATTCTATAAATATCAATGTTCATTATATATATATATACGTATATATATCGAAGTTCATTGTATATATATCAAAGTAAATTTTATATATATCAAAGTTTGTTGTATATATATCAATGTTCATTTTATATATATCAAAGTTCAATATTTCCTGTTTGGCTAAATACAGACAGTATGTCTGTCTGTTTGCACCCCAATCATATCCTGCCACTGCCCTCATTCGATTTAACACATTCCTACATTTTGTTTCAATACACTGTATGTTTCTTCCATGTAAGCCTCTCATCTAACCACATACCTAGATATTTAAATTCTGACACTCTTCCTAGGTCCTGTCCTGCATATATTTGATATGATGCATAGATATGCACACACACCATACATCAAATAGTAACATTAACATGCAATCATGTGTGTGGGTCATGTCTCTTTAGAATTTAGCCATGAATTATTCAATGTTTTTCAACTGAAGAGCAGCACGTTTCAGTTCCATTAAAAGTTTTAGCTGCGGTAAAATATTAATTATGTTATCGTTGAAGATTTTACATATTAGGATAGGAAAGTTCCTCATCTGGTCTCAGTAAAATAGAACTTTTAAACTTCCGCTGAAGGATGTAGAGTAAAATAACTCAAAGTGGGGTGACTCATTGTAGCCTGATTTTACGGTGAGGAAATGTGTTAACACCTGGAGATGTTGGCACAAAGCCGTTATGCTCATGATAAAAACAACAAGATGTTGAAAGGGTGGAATATTAAAACACAATCCAGTCTCAAGGTAATTTTACTCCCACAATCACCGTAATCCAAATGGTGCTAATTCCTTATTCCGCCCCCTGATTGACTGTGACTACCAAAGATTACAGTGATTATAATTATAGCTGAATACTGGTGTCGTCTTTTAAATAAGCGTGAGCGAAACTAGAATTCAAATACACTGGTAACATTGTGTTGGTGCTAGAGGACAGCCTGCATGTTTTGTCTGTTCATTCACAAGCAGGTTACTGCAATCCTAAAATGAGTCGTCATTTAAAATGTAAAGAATTTTCATGTACACTTCAGTCCACATTCAGCCCAAATGTGATGATATGAAGACCAGTGATGTTGGTCTAATGTTTGTAAACCAGTGAACTCCAGTGACCCCCCCCAACCCAACAGATCAATCGCGTGTATTGGTGCTGGGTCTAAGTTAGCAGCATGTTAGACCCTCTGCCCTTGAAATCCTGAACCTGCTTGTGAGTACTGATTTTACTAGTGGGTAAAAAGATCGACATAGCAGTCAAACCCATTAAACAAGCAGTTCCTGTTACATTATTTTTTATCACAAACCCCACCTCCAAGAGTGAATGTTACATTCCACGAGGATACGAACTTTCCCAGTATCAGGCAGAAATAAACTAATAATAATAACAATAAAACTAAATTAAGTATAACTTTGACTAAAATTAAGATTAATGTGTTTTAATACTAACTAGCTGCTTCAAACCCCTCATTAGCATGCTATATTATTAATAAGTATTCATGCCATATTACTCCGAAAATAAATATCTTGTTTAATTCTCAACAGCTTTTTCTGTACTTTTGTAAAAAGTACCATTTTCAGGTACTTTGGCACTGTAATTGTTAGGATCCTGTAATTCTGTCTGTTTATTTCTTTATTTGTTATTATTTTCCTGATTTCTTTTCCCTCGCGATTGTCAGTACGCGTTCCATGTTTTCTGAGATTCCACTCCCTGTCTTTGTCATTGCACTATTCGGGTAATTTTGGGAACATTCGGGTTTCCTCTGTATTTCGTATATCTCGTTTTCTTCCTTCTGGCTTTATTTATATTTGTATACAATACTAATGTACTAATCATACTAACTGTTAGATTAGATTTTATACTAACCTGCTAACAAACTAACATGTATATAATACTAACCAGCTAACCAACTAACATTAGGGTTCTAGAGTTCACTACTAACATTACTAATTACTAATTCATCTTGAGTTTCTATCTGCAGCTGTCATTTCCCTCCTCGTTATCCTATCCCTGTATCGATCTGTGATTTCGCATTCTCTGCACGTGTCCACTTTCGTGTTCCTCCCCTCTGAGCTGTGCACTTGTTTACCTGCTAACTCCAGGCCGTTTGTTATCATTGTGTCTGTGTATTCCAGTCCGTGTCTTACATTTCCCCTGTCATTGTTTTATTGGTCCCTGTTAACCCTCACTGTTCTCACCTGTGAGCAATCTCCCCTCCCTGCTTCTACACACCTGATTCCCATTATGTCTGTCTCCCTCTGTGTATATATACCTTGTCATTTCAGTGTTCTTCGCGAGTTCCTTGTACTAAATATTTTGCTTCTGTGTTGCCTGTTTTTTTCCTGAGATTCTGCCCGAGTTCTGTTTATTCCTAGTATCTGTTTTCTAGTTTTTTTGTTTCCCTCATCCGTTACCTGTTGTTTTATTTCTGTTTTCTTTTTGTTCCTCTGCCTTACCGGTTTTGACCCCTGCCTGTGTTCTCGCAACCCTGGTTTTGGATCCTGCTTTTGTACCTTTGCTGTGCCTTCCCGGTTTGACCCCTGCCTGTTCCTTGACCACTCTTTGGACTGTGCTTTGTACCGTTGCCCTGTCTCCCCGGTTTTCGACCCAGCCTGTTTACCTCGGATTGCTGCCTTGCCCTTTATTAAACTTCGGTTTTTTTATACTCCTGCCTGCGTTTGGGTCCTTCCCCCACCGACACCTAACAGTAATGAACTTAACAAACTGCAGTGGATAAAACGAGATTTAAAAAAAAATGTATATACATTTAAATAAATGTAATGACACATGTCATGCTATTGAATGAGCATATAGTATACTGTATGTGTGTGCATGTAACCCACTAAATTTGGAGGCACAGTCATTCAATCTGCAAAGGGCAAGGTCTTCAACAAATAATTTTGTATCTAAAAATGTCTAAGTAGCTTTTATCCTTGAAATAAAGAAATGCTATTGTCTTCCTGAGAACCTTCAATGCTTAATTAATTATGAATTCAATGTGAACAATGTATCAGTGAAAACCAGATACATCAATCTGTGGGAAGCAGTATTGTTACAATATTGCAAGCAAGTTGTGATTAAATTAAGTTGTAGTTTACATGAACTGTAATAGCTAGCTCTATTCCATCTATCCTAAACTTGGCTGAATGCTAAGTTGCTAACATGCTATCTAGCTGACTTAACTAACGTTAGCCTGCTGTGTTGTTGGCTAGATCATCTACGTTATCTCCCTTTAGCTAGGGTGTGTGACGTTGGCACCAATGTGTCACATTATGGGCGGGATTTGGCGTAACGCCATGGTGCTATAGACCCGGTGGTGGGAAGAAACACTCCGGGCTTTAGGCCCAAGGGTAAAGGCCCCACATGGTCACTAGGTAGCACTAGCACGCACTCACCCGACAGTGTAAATGTGGCTATTGAAAACATACTGTTAAGAGGGTCATGTCCATCCACCAGTCTCATACTGATCCTACTTAGGGGTCCAACACACAGGACCTCAATAGAAATCTAGATATTTATGTATGCACAGGCATTGTACAGAGGTCAGAATTCATCGGCATCATTCATATGGGCCAGATAAAGGGGAGAGAAATCATGTATTCTCTGGTAAATTCTATCCTGTTGTCCCCTCATGTTTGTTTAATTTGGAGCCCTCGGTTTATTTAATATCAGCCAGAATAGTTTGATACTGTCTATCGCAAGGTTCCAAAAATATCCAGAAATACACGTAAAAAAGATATGTTAAAGATAATTTGTTTTTCATATGACTGCTTGATGTTACAACGAACTGGTGGTTTGGGTTTATATGCACGGACACATAGAAAAACACACTATATAGAAACTCACTCTCTCTTACACACAGACACACATACACACACACATAAAAGTTATTTCATGAAAGCACACCCCATCCACACGCAAACCTATATAATACGTAATACCTAATACGTAAGCGTGCCAATTGTCAGGCTTCTACTCAAAAAGGGGTCTGGTATTCAATGAGTTTAATCATTGACCTATGGCACGACAGGCTCCTACAATGCACAGGTAATATGGCATTGTATGAGATTTTGTGCAGCATGTAGAAATGTATCTGTATTCCCATTTTCGGACTTCCAGTATAAACATGTACATTTACTGTACATCTTGTGTAACAAATGACCAATAGGTGGCGCTACAGGCTCCAACAATGCCCAGCTGAAATGGGATTGTGTTGTGTTCAGCAGAGAATAGCATGAAAGTATGACAATTTTTATGCTTCAACTAAAAAAATTGGAGTCTACTGCACATAAATTGTACATCTACTGTACCTGCTTACCTATAGGTCGGTGCTACAGGCTCCTACAATGCCCAGCTAAAATACTACTGTAAGTATGACACTTTACATGCAGAAAAAAAGGTTTTAGGTTGGGGTATTTCATAGGGTCATATAGACCCATGACAACACCTTAACAACACAAATGGCAGTAAAATAATCCATTGAAAATACTGAGATAAAACTACAGCATCAGTATTCCAATGCAACCAGGGTTTGGAAGACACTAGCATACGGTATATATTTATCTATATGGTGTATGTTTGCATGTATGTGTGGCTGGGTGAGAAGAGCAGTGTCTCCCCCTAAGTGGAAGTGTGGACAGAGACAAAGTCTTATGTACTAATTATGTACTAAATTGGTAGCACTTTAAGTACACTAAGTGCGCTAAAGTTGTTCAAAAGTGGAGCTTAAGTGTACTTCAAGTGCAGTCTGGATGTTAAAATGGGACTATTTTTTTGTGTACTTAAGTATATTTAAGTGCACTAATAAAAAGTATGATTTGTTGGTGTCTTAAATACACTTGCAGTACAATTTAATTATATCACCAGTGTGTTTGAAACTGTCGGGTAAGTGAGGATTAGGTAAAATGTGTATTTTCTGAATCCAGCGGTTCCAACAGTCAATGCCCTTGTTAAAACGTTCAGCACTCTGAATACTGAACACAAGCGATATTGCGTGCTAGAACCCCTCACTTAACGTAAAACTTATTTTGAATATAGGTTATTTAATTTAATAATTATTATTAAAAATGACAATCATCAATTAAATCGCCGAATTCTTTGATAAGTAAGTCGAACAGTAACCTGGTGGATCAACCAACAAGCCAAAACAAAGTCTAAATCAGGGGCCTCATTTATAAAATGGACTTACGATCAATTTAGATCTTAGGTATGACTTACGCAGAAAACCACGTATAAGTAGTTATTTATAAAACCTTACTTTGACGTGGAAATGATCTCATCCCTACGCAAAGTCTAGACTTGACGTAAGTGATTTTCCTGCTGGTTATGTAGCGGTATTGCAGTTTGGGACGCATATACCAAGTCTGTAGTGAACGTTGCATTAGCTTTATGAATAATTTGATAGGAATTATCAATTAAAGGTGTGAGGAATGAATTGCCAGATGCAAGGCATTTTGAATTAAAAACAGGATGCGATGTTCTATAAATAGTGTGTCAAATCAGAAAAAAGTAACCATGGCTGTCCTTGCGTTATTGGAAGACATTGAAAACTGTGCTTTTAGAAGGGAGAGTTTTCAGAGACCGGAATGACTTTTTTGCGCATGATGATCCATGGCTTATGAGTCGCTTTCGTCTCCCAAGACATGTGCTGTTAGATTTGTGTGCGGATTTAGCCCCTAATCTGGAAAGGAAGACGCGCTGTAATCATGCCATACCCGTATCTGTCCACTCTGGGATTCCTCGCTACTGGGACATTCCAGAGGGAAATGAGTGACAGGTCGGGTATGTCACAGCCATCACTCAGCCGCATCCTGCCACAAGTGATCGAGGCAATTCTGCACGTATTGTCCACGAGATACATTAGTTACCCATTTACAGCCGACGAACAGGCGCGCGTCAAAGCCGAGTTTGTCCGCTCATTTAATTTCCCTGGGGTCATAGGTGCAGTTGACTGCACGCATATCGCCTTACGCGCACCATCTGTAGATGAACATGCATATGTTAACAGGAAGAATTTCCATTCATTGAATGTTCAGATCATCTGCGATGCCCGTATGCAACTACTGAATGTATGCTCCATGTGGCCAGGGTCTATGCACGACTCAGAGTAGGCCTGCGTCTAGAACCTGGTGAGAGTGGAGACGGGTGGCTTCTCGGTGAGTTCTTTTTCTTTTCAGTATATAATAGCCTATTAACCATGCAAAATAATGTAACAACGGTTTTACCCCATTAGGTGACCGGGGCTATCCACTGAAAACGTGGCTTCTCACTCCCTTTGCCAATCCCCGAACAGCAGAGGAACTGCGCTACAATTTGGCGCACGGCAGAACAAGGTCGGTTGTGGAGCGCACCATCGGACTGCTGAAGGGCAGGTGGCGTTGCCTTGATGCATCAGGTGGAAAACTCCTCTACAAGCCAGAGAAGGTAACTTTATTTTACAAAAAATACAAAACTTACATTTATTTTTAAAATGGGTCAACTTACACCAACATATACCAACATTTTATATTTAGGTTTGAAATTGCACACCCAAAGGTTCTGGCCAAATAGCTGAAAACAGTTTTTAATTTGGCACTACGGTTACTGAGATGTCCCCTTGAAGCTTGTTCATTTTGTAGCAATGCTAGTGTAAACGAATGGAATCAGCTGATTCCTATCGTTTCCACTAGCATTGCAACAAAATGCGAACAGATTTCAAGGGGACATCTCAGTAACTGTAGTGCCCATTAGTGCAAGTTTGTTTGACAAGAACATTGGGGTGTGCAATTTCAAACCTAAATATAAAATGGTGGCCTGTTTTAAGAATTAATGGTTTCCCTCCCCAATCAAAGGTGACACGCATAATACTGGCATGTGGTGTGCTCCACAACATATCCCTGAGGCATGGTATTGGAATGGATGTGGAGATTAGAATGGATCCCCAAGAGCCGCCTAACCCACCACCCAATGAAGCACCTGCCCCGGCTGATGCAGTGAGAAGGAGGCGGCAGCTCATACAGAGATTGGTGGTAAGAAACAGAATGCCAGACAACATACAAAGCATAGGTATTTTATTCACGTTGTGGAAAACGTTCAACAATTGCATTATGTAAATGAATCAAAACCTTGCGTGTTCTTGAGAGTTCAGTCACAATCTGCCCAACCAATGTGTTCAACTCGTTCTGGGTTTGCAGGACTGAGGTGGTCAACACGCGACCTGTAGACGTGGATGCAGACGGGGATGGACCCTTGACACCTGTGGCCGAACCTTCTCGTTCACTGCAGCGGCGACAAGCTACCTGTTTGGCTTTGTTTGTCAACCCACTATTTAGTCCACCGAATAATACGTGTTGCCTGTCTTCAATCTCCTCTACCATCGCCGTGAGTTTGTCTTCCAGAAAGTTCACTTTTCTCCTTTGGTCCATGGTTATTCCTGACTAAACCCTCATTTGTGCTAGCATTATATAAGGGGAAATCGCTGATTGCAAGGCACGTTCAGGTGCCGTCAATTTTAAGTTCATTTGAGATTTATAGATCACAGGTGCGTAAGTTACAAATGGGCTTCTTAGAACCTGCGTAAGCATGGTTTTTTATGCTCAGTATCTTTTATGAATCGAATGTAAGCACACCGTCGGAAATGATCTTAAGACTAAGTTCAAGTATAAATCTAAGAATATTTTTATAAATGAGGCCCCAGGTCTTGAGATTAAGTAATTTTATTAAATGAAAACATTCAATTAGAATAATGACTGGGAATCATACATTCACGAAGGAATGTAGGCTGACTACTTATAATTCACAAAAGTGAAGGCATTAAACCAGACATTAATTAGGAAATACCAGTAAAGAGAGAGATAAGCCAAGAATTGTCAATATTATTTACCCTCCAGCTGAACAGGAACAAAAAGAAATGCACGAGGAACCAAAAAGGATGACTTCTTCACCAAACACTCCAAAACGGACTAACTTCTTTTTCTGCGGTACACTCATAACATACCTCCACAGGAAGACCATCCCTGTCCTGATTGGGTTAAGATGGGGGAGGGGAGGGAGAGGGGTCATTTATGACAAAGACTGGCTTATCTTTGATGTTGGGGGGGTGAGAGTGAGATAGAGACAGAGAGCGACAGAGATAGAGAGAAGGCGGGGGGGTACTTATATCTAAAAATTTGATATCCTACATCCCTCTCTTGTAAGAATAGGTGCATGCACCCGCTAAAAACCTATTCTTACATCACCAAATAGGAATCACATTACACATTTGGACATTGAAGATGCAGTTACCTGCTAACAACAAAAACAACTGTCCAAATGGTTCACCAACCATTTTTAAAACATTTAGTCCATGCCCAGTTTAATAGTCCCTTTGTGATCTGCTGGCGAGCAGATATATGGACACACTGACGTATGTCCCACGATGATCCAGTGTGGTGCGGAGTCATATCTCTATTAGACACTCTTTAGTGTCGCTGCTGTTATGACACCCTGGTTCAGTCTCTTCCTTCTCCAGTGTCCGGGTATCTAGACTGGCAAGGGACAAGTTCCCTGGACTTTGGGTAACATGCAGTGCTTTTTTTCCATTAATGTTGCAATTGCGTGAGTGAAATGCAACCTACTCCACAGTGTCTCTACCAGTTCTGCACGGCGTGCGGGGGCTCTGTCTCCTGTGACAGGAAGCTGGACGATCCACAGGTGGCAAAGTGCAGTCACCTCTCTTCTGACGGGCGGGGAAGCACCTCTTTCCCTGTCGGAATCCATTTTGGCTCCTTTAGCCTGGATCCAATTGGGTGGACTGCTGACGGCAGTTGCTTAGGCTAGCTTCCCGCGGCAGGGTGTGGGACCGGTGGCACTTGTTTGCACTTGTGTCTGTGGGTGTCCTTTAGGGAATGGCAGGAGAAGACTGGGAGTTGAGGGCTTAGGCATTATCACTCACAGCAACATGTGAAGAGCGGAACAATTAATGATAGCACTGCATGTTATGACCGCTGTCAGTCCATGCAGGGGAACCTTACGGACAGGGTTTACCGTCCACGGGATTGCCAGTCTAAATAATCACATGAATAGGGCAGACTTGTCCATAAGTGTCCAGGAACAGTATTTGGCGGGGCACCTACACTCTATAAAAGGGACTTAAACACAACATGGGCATGGTATTAGGTTAAAAGGTGGTGGTAGGGATGGGGGGCGGGGGAGACAGAGAGAGGCTGAGAGAGAGAGATAGAGAGAGAGAGAGAGAGAGAGAGAGAAAGAGCGAGAGAGAGAGAGAAAGAGCGAGAGAGAGAGAGAAAGAGCAAAAGACATTAGGCAACATCCTGTCAAAACAAACAGTGTTTTTTAAAAGTGTACTTTTAGCACTTATGCACTCCGGCTAAATGCTAAATCGGCAGCGCTTTAAGTATACTAAGTGCACTAAAGTTGTTCAAAGGTAGAACTCACGTTGTACTTAAGTGTACTTGAAGAGCAGTTTGTATGTTAAAATGGGACAACTTTTAGTGTACTTAAGTACACTAATAAATAGTATGATTTGTGGGTATTTGAAATACACTTTTAGTACAATTGTATTATTGCACCGGTGTGCTGGAAACAAACTTTAAAAGTCTTATGGTTAGGTTGATAGTAATTTATAAGTGTATTTACAGTGTAGTTACAGGACAATTCATGCAACGTACAGATATGCACTTTATAACGCTGTTCTATATAAGTGCATTATATTGGTTAATGGCAGTTTATACTAAATAGTGAAAATTAACTAATTTGAATCCTGTTTTTATGTAAGTACTGTATTATGCATTATAGAAGTGTGCTTCCAATTTGTCACCATCACATTTCACATGCATTTTAAACTGGTACCATTCTGTACAGTCTAAGTCTGTTATTCTGCTCCATCACAAATACACTTTAAGTAGGAGAAAATAATGCAATTTTATTAGGACCAAATACTGCTCAGTGATCAAGACTGCATTTCTAGCATTTCAGTAGCATCAAATGGAGAAGACAAATAATAATGATAATAAAATCTTACAAAAACCATACGGTTACAGTCCTTCCAAACAATACAATTGCACAAACAGGGGTGCTAGTTTTGGCTTCCGGCAACATTCGGAGAGAAGCCTTCCTTGTTACATTTGCAGCATACAAGGTTCCGGATCTCTCTGACCTCGGGCCAGAGAATGTCATTCATCTGTGAAAACAGAAAGGAAGCGTGAGACTTAAAACGGTTCAAAATAGAACAATGAAATGCATTCATAATGATGAGATCAATACAGAATATCTGTACCCATTACAGGGCCTAGGGTCTCTGGGTCCAGTTGCTCTTTGACCTCGCTGTTCTTTCCCTTCCCGGTGAGGGTCAAGTGTGATAGGGTGTCTTTTTCAAACACAAGCGTAGCAACGTCCTGACTGAGTAAGGACTAAGTGACTCTTGCTACCGATCATGTTGAACAAACTCTTGGATCTTGGATCCTTGAGTTGGCCAAAAACAAAGGACTCTGATCACAATATGTCAATTCTCTCACAATATCCAAATAATGCTCAATATATGAAGATATACAGTAAATGCTAAAAACGAATGTACTTAACAGGCATTGTGTTATTAAAAGTATCAAGACAAGGATGGCATGGGATATTGTTGAAATCTCACACAATCTGTGCACCATTAGGAGAAACCAAGGGGCCAAAGCTGGGCTTTCGTTTTGAAGCTCACTTCCAGGTTGGGCTGGGAGCGGCCATAGTGCCGTTGCTCACTAGCGCCACTGCGGTTGGCTCCAGTATAGGTCTTTCACCATGTAAGTCAATGGCAGCAATGTTCTCAAAATAATAAGTCAATAAATTTTTTCCACAAGAAAATGTAGTGGCAATAGGTGCTTTTCCATCGTCTAATGCCTCTCCATGTGCCGATTTTTTAAATTATTGTGTCGTTTGGACAGGGTATTAACATTTGTTCAGGACCGATCAGAGGGACAGGTTGAGTCCTGGGGTTACTGGCATAGATATTTTCTATAGGGTTCTCACTGCACTCACTCGGAGGGGCGGGACCAGAAGGGGGAGACAACAATCATTAGTCTAAAATGTGCCCTGGCGTCTTGGGACCTTTATACAGTCTATGCTTGGGACAGGGAGACACGCTGTATTTTTGAGTGGAAGTCGATGGAGAACATCCCTTAGTAGCATACCGTGAACAAGCTGTTGTTTTGTGGATGCAGTTCGTAACATAATAAATTGACTGCCTTGCTCGCTCATCTTCAACATGCATCAGATATTCATTTTGGAGTGAGTTATGATGTGTCTCCTATGAAAAAAAATACTGTTTCATGAGAGGCCCAGCTTCTCGGAGCAAGCAGCCAAACAGTATATGAAATCAATTGCTCCATACCTGTATAACCTTATCAATTTAGATATTAATTTAGCTATTCCACCCCCTCCCATACGCAATCGCCGTACTCCCCCTGCCATGAATGTGACCATTGCTTACCAATGCTGGCTTAGCTAGCTAGTAAGCTAACGATAGCTTATGGCAAGCCTTTGTAATTTAACAGTTATTCGACTTCCTTAAGTCATCCTTGCTGGCTGGCCATATAAGCCGGCTAGCTACCGTGATTGCCTAGCTAACGTTACTAACGTTAGCCAGCTGCTGCAACTCAAACCCTAACCAGACATTTCTACACCTGGGTAATATTTTTTCGGTACCAAAAATTAAGAAAATGTGCAGAGAATAGATCCAAATGTTAGCGGTACGTTTGTACTGACTCAATACGGGGATGTTTTGTCTGAGTTTGTAAATGTCGGCAATGTTTGTGATTAGGTTAGGCTACAGGATGTCAGCTACGATGTAATGTAGGCTAGCTAGCGTGTGAACCCACTAACCTACAATGCCGACTTTATCTGGAACAGTTTTCAGAATGGGGTTTCATGCTGCGGAAAACAGTGACAGACTGCTCTGTCACAGTCAAGTTAATTAGCGGTTAGTCAAAAAGACGGTGGTGGTTTGCTCATTTATGACTATGGGGGCAACTTGCTACCTTTCTAGCAGTGCTCGGGACATTTATAATAAAAGTAGTTTTGTCAAAATAACCTACGTGATTGATTGACCATCAGTATAGTTAATGGCAATAGCGTTACCCTATGTTCGTCCGTATGTGGTGATGCAGTGCATCTAGCTTGGCTACTGAGCTCAAAAGGTATGATATCTAGCTAATCAAATTATCTGAGGTTAGCTGAATATAAATTGAAGATAACTGAATGAACATTAATTATGTGAAGAATACCACACATTCAATGCTAATAAATTACATGAGGATGAAAGGAGGAGTAAAATCACGAGGATGAAAATTGAATGTTAAATTATAAAACATTAGCAACTTAAGGAAGTTTACCGCAAGTTCATTTTGCAAAATGGTGGGTTTGGTCAGGTCATGGGCTTCTTCACCCCGAACTGTCAATCATACTGTGCCTGGACCATGAAGACCATATGCGGTTGACCCTGGTCCCGACAACGTCACTTCAGCTCCACGGAGCAGACGCAGTTTGTACAAACATGGGGCCAAAAAGACTTCCGGAGACTCAATTCATTTTTTATGAGGCTGTGGGAAGGCAATGGGTGACGTCACAGTGACTTTGTCCATATTTTTATACAGTCTATGGGAGAAACAGACTTCCTGAATGACTTCCTTCTTATTATTGTTCTTCTTCAGGTTTCATGGCGGATAGCCGCTTACTTTAAGGTGCATACCGCCACCTACTATTCCAGAGTGTAAACCTTACATGTCAAAACCTTTCACTAAATTTTATTAGCAAGCCCGGAATTCTTAATAAAATAAAACACTGCTCTTCTGTATGGAACACTAAGAGTGCCACAATGATAAATAAATAAAATAATAAATGAATTTGGAAATGTAAAAATTAATAAATAAAATTATTTGGAAATAAATAAATCTGGGAATGAATATAGAAATGTAAATGTATGTGCAATGAATTTAAGTTAATACGTTTATTTTAAAATTAATTTTCTGATATTTTTTCTAATATATATATTTATTTACTTCCATATATATTACCCAATTTATTTCCCTATTTACTTATTTCCCAACAATCACAATCTGTCAATCAAATTGCTTTGCTCCACCCACTGTTTGCCTCGTTCCCACTGTAGACTGTAGACAAGTGGTTCAGAGCTGCAGACAGCGTTTCTCAATGTGAGCAAATACATTAATTGAGAAGTCAATTCCTCACATATAAATAGATAGAGAAAGCTAGCTAGCTATCTGTTTTAGATTTGCATCGGATGCCAGCGAACATTGTAGGCTACATTGAACATAATTAGTCATAATTAGCTATCTTTCTCGGATACAATATCGCTATATTGTTCACAGCAATACAATCTATCCGCCCGCCATTTATTTTCAATATTCAAAAATACTTTTCCACTTGCTCATAAGAAACTAACTCTGAATAGCCTACATGGAGGGTTGGAACCTGGTTGACTTGGAACTTGGAACTAGACGTGGGTGGACCAGCAAGTTTGTGCTAGCTAGCTAGCTAGCTTTTTTTTTTTTTTCTCTCAATATGTGAGGAATTGACTTCTCCATTAATGTAATTGCTCACATTGAGAAACGCTGTCTGCAGCTCTGAACCATTTCTCTACAGTATATACTCTGAACACATACAGTGTTGGCAGATTTTAAAACTATAAACCCGCCCAATATTAATAAAAAAGAACCCAATTTGGATAAAACGAACGGGGGAGGGGGGTTACGGATTTATTGTGACATCCGCCGTTTCCCTCCAGTCCACCTTCCTTTTGTTCTCCCTGTTTTCCCCATTCCTCTTGTTTCATGTCATGTTTTTCCCTTTACCTTGTCTGTCTGTTCCGTGTTGTGCAGGCTGGGCGTGCCTTCCCCGTTTAGTTACGCTTTTTCTCCCCATTATCTCTCAGCCTATCACTCGCCCCCTCCGCTCGCATTCCGCACTCACCTCATTACCTCGTTAGCTCTCGCACACATTCCTCACGCCCAGTTCATTACCCTCATCTCCTTTCCACCTGTTTCTTCCCCTACTTATATCGCTCTCTTTGTTTGTCTCATTGCCAGTTCGTTCCGTCTGTTTTGCTGTTCGCTTGACGTGTTTGGCCTCTGTTTGCTGTCTGCATTTTTGACCTGTCTGTTTGTCTTGTCTCCAGTTTCAGCCCGTCCAGCCTGCTCCCTGTTCCAGTTCGCTCCTGCCCCTTCATCTGTCCAGCCCAGTCAATTTCGCCAACCCTGATTCCAGCCAGTCACCTAGCCTTACCTGCTCGTTTGTCTTGTACTTTGTTTTAATAAATATACTCCCTGTGGAGTTTTCTGCCTGAGTTTGCCTCCAAGTCCTGCAATTGGGTCCATACCAGTGTTCAACTATAACATTTATGGATTGAACCGGTGAGCAGCTGAGTGAGATTGTGGACTGGAGGTGGAGGTAACCTTTGACAGATTGCGCTCATTGGGAAATGGGACACTATGCAGAATACTGAGTTTGGTAGCTTCTGGTGACATACACTGTGTTAGTTAAGAAGCTTGTGAAGTCGGGAAGGAAGCTATGCAGACACAATTCTAAATATGACATTGAGCTTTTTGTATGAAGTGTCCGAGTGCAACAATGTATGCCGTACATCCAGAGTCATTGAAATGCAAGTGGGTAAATGCAAGTGTGTAAATCAAGAGAGAAGGTATGTGTAATTCCAAACAATATTGAACGATTTATATATTAATATATATTGATTTATAGGATGTTTACTGTTTTAGGAAAATGGGACACTGTAAGCAGCAAATGGACACTTCATACAAAAAGCTTGATGTGATAAGTGCAACAATGTGTATGTATGTCCAGTCATTTAAAATTAGACTTGCAATTATAAAATAAATCTTCCAAACCAGCTAATAGAAATATATATATATATATATATATATATATATATATATATATATATATATATATATATATATATATATATATATATAGTGTTGTGACACTCTAAATATTGAATTAATTATTGGGGGAAAAAAAAAAAAACCTTGCTCATAGGAAAATTTTCCACCATTGTGGCAGAGGGGCTCAATACGTTTTATGCGATGCTTTCATTTTTTTTTCTTTTTAATGCTTTGTACATATTTTCTAAACCTTATAGTCTTTAATTAAAATTCTAGGACAACAAAATGTGAGAAAGGTGAATGAATACTTATTCAAGTCACTGTAATATGCTTTGACTATATACAGTAAAGCAATAATATTTTGAAAGGAAAATTGCATATTATAATTTCTGACATCCTCATCCCCCAAAGAAGCGTTCATTTGTGTGTGAAAATGTTATATATTAAGTTATCACATGCTTTGATAAATGTCCAAAGTTAGGTAGCCTCCGTAAAATTCGGAATATTTACATTTGTTTTGTCAACTCTTTGGATTTCACAGAACTACTAATACATAATAATGATGTCATCCCCAACTACATTACCCATTGTGATTTTTATGCCATGAAAAAGAGTGGTTTTAATCCATCCCTGTTTTCTATATGTCACACCATAGAACACAATGCCACACAATAAGATAAAAGAGAAGAACTCTGGTTTGACTCTGAACCTATGACTCTATTGAGTTGTGTTTAACGGGTACTTTAAAAACTTACGATGAAGTACATACAGTATATAAAACATATTAAAGTATATTTTCAATAAGAATGCTATTATTATAGCTTACCAGAATTGAAATAAAGTGCACTAAGGACACAACATAACTCCTTTCTGATTTAGTATACAAACCCCAATTCCAAAAAAGTTGGAACAGTATGTAAAATGCACATAAAAGCAGAAAGCAGTGATTTGTAAATTCTCTTTTACATATATTTAATTGAAAACAGTACAAAGACAAGATCTTTAATGTTTTACCATATCAACTTATTTATTAATTTTTGTAAATATAAGCTAATTCCGAATTTGACAAAACAGTTGTCAAACAGTAAAATATATAGCAGTGGTCCCCAACATTGTTCCTGGAGATCTACCATCCTGTAGGTTTTCATTTCAACCCTATTATGGCATCATAACCCTATATGATTCTACTACTGAAATTAGCAGCTCAATGAGATCTCAAGCTTTTGAATGAGGTGTGTTAGGGTTGGAGTGAAAACCTACAGGACAGTAGATCTCCAAGAACAGGGTTGGGGACCACTGATCTGTAGGTCTTACGTAGCAGTGGTAGAAAATCCAGGTTCAGAAAGTAAATGTCCTCCAATCATCTCAATTTGATAATTAGCACAATTTTTCAGCCAGGAGGTACAACAATTTAGTGAAATTAGCTGATTTATTGGGTGAAAGAAAAATATGGCAGGACTTTTACTTTATGACCCCTGGACTTTCCTGGGTTTTAGCGAACCGTTAAATGATTAACCATTAAGTGCAGTTTGATTAAGTGGTCAAATGTATTTAAACAAATTGAAAGTTATCATATAAAAAGCATTCTGAGCATTGCATGTGAAAGGCAATTACTTTATATGAAAGATAAATGTATATCTAGATGAAACACTGACTAGGCTTGGCGAAAAAGTTACTGTGTGATTTTGTGTGTTTGTACTTAGTCAACTGAAAATATGCTGAAAGGTTAGAGAAAAACAGCCTTTTTTTGAAGATTTATGACAATTTACCACATACTTGAGAAAATAGTACCAAGTCGATTAAAAAAACTGTAATTGCTTTCTTGTGCTTAAATGACAAATGTTTTTTTTTCAGATTGAGGTTTGGAGGGTATAGTGGTCAGTCCTTTTTCAACTAAGCTTGAGCTTCTTAACAAAGGAACAAGATTGATTTAGACAAAATGTTCTAATTTACATTTGAATTCATCACCATTCCTTAGAAAAAAATATATACCTTTCAATGATGCACCTTTCAGATTTTTAGTTTTAAAAATATTCCTACTTATATATAACATATAAAAGTATACGCCATAGGTCTAAAATATAGTTTAAAATGTTAGCTACATACCATGCCCAACAAATGCAATGCTAATCCTGGGATTTACACCTAAAACTATATTTCTGCAACTGCTACGGCACATGCCACTCTAAATACTGATCAAGACAACAGGACAGGCCCTGTTGGTCAAAATGTATGATTAATGTACGGTGTAACATATTTTGCGATCTCCCTCAGAGCGGAGGGAAGGAAAACGGTTCCCACAATGTGGAACGAGCTAATTACGACATGAGAAGGCTTAATTGAACTAATGATTGGTACCTGTGGGGAGAAGTGAATGATTGAAAACAGGGAATTGAATGATTGTGTAATGGGGCGTGACGTGTGAGATGCGAGGAGCCAAACGCAGCAAGGGGATTCATTAAGCCCTTAGGCCACTAAGGCGGGATACCCGCAGATAAGGGAGGAGACAAGACAACGAACACCACTACAAACGCTACTAACCGGCTCACTGTCACACGCCAAGTAGAGCGCAAGGACAGGATTCTTAACAGCCAGAAATAATACGCGCCCTGTCTCGGTAACGAGACACATAATAACGGGCGAGTAGCGTGAAGACAAACATAAAACACAAACAAACACTGCAAAATAATATGATAGTATGAGGAGGGGAAAGGAACAGATCCAACGTTTCCAGGCTACTCTCAGACTCGCGGTCACACACAAACGTGTCCACAACATCGCCCAATCCTCCATATAGGAAGACATGCACCCAAAAGACGAAACGGAACAGCAGTTCCGAACAAAATCGTCAAACTCCATGAAAGGAGAAAGGCACCGAAAGGAACGAACAGGACAGGCAGTACCAGACATTTACCGGCTAGACCAAAGCGAGATTCATTGAAAATACACGCCCTGCCTCTATATGATGAGGAAAATAACGAGGCGCACAGGAACAGAGATTAACGTTCCATGGCGAGAATAATAGGCTCGCAGTCAAACGCAAACATGTCCAAAACATCGCCCGGTCTCCCTGAGAGACGAATTGCACTGAAGGGCGAACAGAAACACAGTTCCGAACAAAGTCGCCCAAATCTCCATACACGGAGAAATAGCACAAAAGACGAAGGGACAGCTGCACCGAAACTGTCGGCTATCTGACTAACACAACCACTAACACAAATACAAGCCCTGCCTCTCAGTGGGGAAATGTAACGAGGTGAACAGGAACAGAGATTTAACGTTCCATGGCTATTTAATTAGTTCGCAGTCTGAAGCAGAAAACAGAGGTAAACACCCGATCTCCCAGGAGAGAGAAACATTTTACAGGTGAGCCGATGGAGCACCGTCGTCCCATAGACTTTACTATCCAAAAAGACTAACGCAAAAATAGCTCGACAGCCTCTAAATATAAACAAAAACCCTGACTCACAACAAAGGAGCGTAGTCCATGAGAAGGAGACAAAAACAGGGAACAAACGTACCGAAGCTACCAACTGGCTCACCGTAACCCGGAAATGAGTAGAAGCTAAAATGCCAGGTCTCTCAGTAAGAAAACCAATCAACAGGCGTAAATGGACCAGAGAAACTGCTACTCTATACTTCTACGAGCTAAGAAACTAAGTAGAAGGGAAACGCCTGATCTCCCTATGGGAAGACGTGCCGAAGGGCGAGCAGAACTACTGTTCCGAACAGAATCGCCCAAAACTCCATACACGGAGAAAAAGCACCAAAAGGCGAAATAGAGCAGAGATTTACGGTCCCAAACTTCTACGAGATAACTAACTACCAAGCCAGCAAGAAATAAGCCCTGCCTCAACAAAGAGACGTTAAAAATAGGCGAGTAGCCAAAATGGTACGAGAACTCACAGCCAACAATAACACCACAGTACAAACAATGAACAATTGACAATTAATGTCGAAACCCCGAACGAAGGAAACGGTAGGCTTATATACATCTCCCCAGGTGACTAAGCACAGGTGTGGGCGCTAACAGCAGCTCCGCAATCTAAGCAGGGCGGAGCAAGCATCCACCTAAAGAGCAGCGCCCTCGCGTGGCCACCAAGGAGAACGACCACATAGGCAAAAAGGGTTAAAACCATGACAGATTGAAAGGGGAACACTGGGGCTGGGTTCCTGAGGGAATAAATAAAGCGCACCTGGGGTAAAAGAGAGTTGGTGATGTGAGACAAGCGAGAGAGGACAGATTGCCTCTGAGCTCCTGGAAACGTGTGGCAGGTTCTTTTCTTTTTATTTTAAACTTCCTTAGTTAGATGACGGGTACGGACAGCCAACACCGCTGCCGATTGCCCGGAACCGCTTCTTCCAATGCCGACAACGGCCGGGGGTGCCCCTGTTTGACTATCAGCTTAACCTCCGTGAGCTCTATTCCAGGTGGCGCGAGCAGGAGCCTCGCGGAGAGGGAGAAGACGACAGCCTACTGTGAGACCAATTCCTGCTCGGGCTGCTCGATGGGTCAGTTAAGCAGGAGCTACAGCGGCAGGTGCGGCATCAGACTAGCCTTACTTTCTGCCAGTTGAGCGTGGAGGCTCGGAAAGGACAGGGCGAAGACGGACCCACCGGAAGAAGAGCTGCAGAGGGAAGGAGTGCTGGTTAGGTGCCCCCAGGTGGAGGGGGAGGTCGGTGGGAGGAGGTTCCCGTGCTTATTGGACACCGGCTCACATGTCACCTTGTTCAGCGAGGGGTACTACCGGCAGTGGTTTGGAGACAGGCCCATTCAGAATCCCGCCGTGATTGAGTGGCTCAACCTACGTGCAGCAAACGGTTTGCAGATCCATTTCAACAGCTATGTGGTGATGGACTTTGTAGTGGGAGGAGTCCATCTGCCGGCGAAGGGGGTCGTCATGATGACTGTTTGGGTTCTGAGTAGGGAGTGCTGGGGATGAACGTGATCCAGCACTGTTGGGGAGAGGAGATGCAGGGAGCGCAGCCTGGGGCACTGACTTTTGTGGTTAGCCAGCAGGGGAAGGCGCGCCGTGAGTGGGAGAGGGCATTCGTGGTCTGCCATCGCCTCCAGAACTGGCCCCCCGTCCTGGAGCAGTTGGGGAATGTCCGCCTCACCCAGCGAGATCCTGTCCAAATTCCAGCCTGCTTTGGAGTAATCCGCTGGGCCCAAGTGAGTAATGGGGGCTTGGCGAAAGGGCAGTGTGGGCTGGTGGAAGGCGTGGAAGACAGGGGTGAGTGGAAGGTGGCCCAGGGTTTAGTCCGGGTGTGGGGAGGCCGGGGTATTATTGAGAATCATGAACGTTCACCCGTTCCCCATTGAATTGCCCTGATGGCACCCCCTGGCGATCATTGCTGGAATTCACCCCTCACATGTGCAAGGTGGCCGCGACACCCCCAGCCCCAGGGAAGTGGTCTTTCACGTCCGGACCATGCAAGCCCCCGCTGGGTGGGGAGTCCCCTGGACCTGCCTGAAGCTGAGGGGCTGCCCTCCGACTAGCAAAAATGGTTCTGGGAACTGATTCGTCGGTGGGCTGGGGTGTTTGCGGCCCACGAGGAGGACTTTGGTAAGATCGACGCTGTTCTCCATAACATCCCTACAGGAGAGGCTTCCCCTAGCCGAGAAAGGTATCGCCCCCTCCCTCCTAGTCTTTTCCCAGAGTTGCGGTCCCTGCTGCGGGAGATGCTGGAGGGCGGGGTGATCGCCGAGAGTGCCAGTCCATAGGCCACGCCAGTGGTCCTCGTAAGGAAGAAGGATAGGGTGTGGCGGTTCTGCGTGGACTACTGGCGCCTCAACGCAGTGATGCATCGAGACCCCTACCCTCTGCCCCGGATTGAGGATAGTCCCTAACGGAGTTGAAGCGGGTGGAGTGGTACTGGCCAGTGGCTACTGGCAGGTGGAGGTAGATCCTGCGGACCGGCGAGAAGACGGCCTTTACCACTCCCATGAGCCTATACCAGTTTAACAGGATGCCATTCGGGCTTATGAATGCGCCTGCGACATTTCAGAGGCTGATTCAGCGGTGTCTGAGAGATCAGGTAAACGAGTCATTACTAATCTACCTGGATGATATAATCGTTTATTCCCCTAACTTCCAGACCCACCTCAAGCATCTGGAGGAGGTGTTTCATTGGTTGGTGCAGCACGGATTGAAGCTGCAGCCACAGAAGTGCCAGAAGGAGGTCCGGTACCTGGGACACGTGATTGAGCCCATGGGGGTGGCAACGGATTCCGACAAGACCTCCACGGTCCGGGAGTGGCCACGGTCAGGTGCGGGCATTCCTGGGCTTTAGTGGTTACTATCGGCATTTCATCCCCGCCTTCGCATAAATCGCATCTCCCCTACAACAGCTGCTAGTAGGGACCATGGCTCGAGGGGCGGAGCCCGTGACCTGGACAGCGGAGTGTCAGCAGGCGTCTGGAGAGCTGAAGAGGGCCCTGCTGTCTTCACCAGTACTGGCATTTGCGGACTTCAATATCCCGTTCTGGTTGTACACCAGTACGGATGGATTGGGTGCGGTGCTGGCCCAGGTGCAGGAGGGGAGGGAGATGGTTATGGCCTACGCCAGCCGGAGCCTGCATCCCCCTGAATGTGCATTGGGAATTGTTACATTACCTTTACAACCATGCACTTAGAAGTCTTACAATATCTAAGAAGCTGCTCATGTTTTTTCTTTGTAAAGATATAGAATATAAATACAAAAAGCCATAGAACATAGAAATACAAAAATAAAATGGAGAGAGGCTTAGGGAGTGCATATTGGAGCCTTTCAAATCTGTGTCCTTCGGCAGCCATTTATTATATTATATGAACATTACAAACAATTCAGTATATAAAAATGAAAAGAAAGGTTGCCACAGTAACAATGAAAGTCCAGAGGTATTAAAATATTAAATTTTTCTTATGTGGTATATTTTTTCTTTTCTTTTGTTGTGCATGCACTGGCATGTGTGTGTGTGTGTGTGTGTGTGTGTGTGTGTGTATGTCTTAGTGGGTGCCTACAATCCTTCACTACAAGGATGCAGACCTGTACAAGATACACATTCATTTGGATACAAATAAATGTTCTGATGCACTAGAGCATTTCAATGAATGGCTGGGTCCCTTATCATCAAAAAAGAAAATTAAATTCAGGGGTCTGAATGTATTTAGCTTTAGCTCATAATTTTACATGTTATATTGCGAATCCTATTTCTTATAAAGAAATGCTTGCTGTGAAAAGGATTTCTGATATTGTTCTGTTATTGTATGTCCTTTATTGGGTTTTACATCAGATAATGCTTCAGCACTGTAATTAAAATAGAATATTAGCATACACAGTAAAAAATAAAACAGGAATTGATGATTATTTATGTTCCATGATGCTTTTTTTTTAACATTTCAAATATCCTTTTTTTGCACTGAATTAATTGAAACACTTGAAAAATGTTTCCACTGAATGTGCAAATATGTCTGTCTCCTTCATAAGAGGAACAGCACATGAGCATGGTTTCTGCAGCTGTGAGGCCTCATGTATTATTTTGGGAGAACACATATATCAATTAAAATATAGCCCTGCTCTGCACAACCACCTGACCGCAAGTCTCAGGCTCTGTAGCCCACTGATATTGAGGTAAATATGGGTAGGCATGAAAGGAGGCCTGGAAGGTATTGTTATTTATCCTTGATATAGGCTGTCTCAAACCGAAGGCAGTGGCTTGCTGCCTTGGTGCCTTGCTGTCTTGTTTTCTTGCTCCCTCTGAAGCTACCTCAAAAGACAACGAATTTGGGATACACATCGAAGGCAAGATGATGTCAGGTGAGATCAGTGTTTACGTTTGCTCATTACGCTACGTCAGCCTTGTAGCAAGTGAAGGATATCTAATATTTAGATATAGGTAAACTAACCGGCTCCTCCATCTCTTTCTCTACCCCCTCTCATTCTGTCTCTCTCTCACTCACCCCCACAAACATCAACGATAAGCCAGTCTTTGTCATAAATGACCCCTCTTCCCCCCTCCTCCACACCTTAACCCAATCAGGGCAGAGATGCCCTCCCTGTGGAGAAAGGTACAAAATTGATACAATTAGCTGTTGAAATTAACAAAAAAATTTTCCGGGGGGGGGGGGGGGGGGGGGGGGGTTAGGGGCATTCCCCCAGACCCCCCTAGACAGTACAGGGTCCTCCACCACAGTTTCAGAAAATCCTGTGGGAAACACTGCATACTATATCCTTGCTGTGAGCTCAGCTTTATGGTCTTTCCCATAGGAAAAAATCTGTTGCTCACTCAGATATCCTTCTAATCTTTTGAGACTAACTGGAGCTTCTCATTTTTGACTAATACCGTGATCACTAGTGTCTGGGTTATTGCTCCTAAAGGCCCCTTAGGAGCAATAGTGAGATGAGGTTGGAGACTTCTATGAGACCTCTATAGGACAAATGAAGTTGACTTGAGATGATCATTTCAGCAGTATTCGAGAAGTATGATCAACAGAGGAGGTCTCAAGATTGTATACCCCTGATCTCATTCATGCCTCGGTTATTTTAAAGGAGCAATAATGAGAATAACCTGAGATCTCCTCCTTGTCTGATTTATTTCTGTTAAGATTACTACAGAAGCTATACATGAGAAGGTTGCACAAGCTTGATTTGAGCGTTCATTTGCAGTAGCGATTAGCGATTAGTATAAAAACAAGAATACAAACTGATACAGTTCAACAAATTTATTCAACAGTGTTGCATTAACAAAGCATCTATTAATTCCCAATACAGACTGGGCTACATCAATTGTATCTTATTTTCAGGTACTCTTACAAACGAGTCCATCCTGGTTCTTCTGGGGCTAAATAATAGTCTTTCAGATGCAACTGAGGCAGGAAGGGGGGTGTTTAACTTGATGGACACCTTGCATATGGAGGAGAAGGTCTTCAGCAGATCAGTGTGGACAGCAGAGCAGGCCAAATGTCCCTGAAGTTCTTTGGTACTTTGTGCATTAGACTTGGATGAGAAAAAGTCACCATCATCAGAAGAGCTGGTATGAACATCCCTGAGGGGCTGCAAGGGCTCCATTTCCACATTGATGTAGTCCAGTCCTGAAAAACAATGCATGTCCCATACACATGCAGAAATTTAACACAATTAGTCAATGACCAACGTACATATTTTTCAGTCAATAAGAGGAATGGAGTGGGGCTTATATGGCAATAGAACAATTATAAATACATACATTTATTGATGACACACACCCCCCTCTTAAAGCTACAGGACATAACTTCTGCATGCTTTGCTTACACATTTCAAATGAATGAAATACCCCCTCATTGAAAACTTATAAATGCCTCATGATCGAGACCACAAAAAAAAAGCAAAGAAATAAAATAACAAATAAAAGGCATTTTATTCTGTAGTTTATGTTTTTATTTACATTTGAAATCATAATAATTAGATTCAAGAAATGTTCAAAATAGTCAGGTAAAGTCATCGGCAATCAGACCTGGCACCCGGAGGCCAGACCATGAACTTTGTCATTAGGGAAGCATTTTTACCATTCCCCAGAACCAAACCTATCCTCAGATTTACTACTCTGAAGATGGGTTTGGGGAATTGTAAAAATGTTCATAGTCTGACCTTCTGGGTGTCAGGACTAATTGCCCCTGAAAAAAGTGAAATACCCTTGTACTGTGGTCTACTATATGATAAGGCAGTTGTCTAAGCTCATTAGGTATTTAAGTTATATTCTTCAAGAAGTAGTAGGTATTTATCATTCATTGAAGGGCAACATGCAGGTTAAATTTCTTAACGGATTTACAATTTTGGGCTCATGGAGAACGTGATTTGAAAAAAATGTCTTTTTTTTTTTCTTTTCTTTTTTTAGAGGCCACGAGGGCAGAAATACAGAGAAAAATGTACATTATAAGCCACGCCCCCTAAAAACGTTCCTTTTTTACATATCGCCCAGTGACGTCACTGCAGGTATATAGGGGGTGCGTCCCAATATTCTTCACTCCCACCTCCCCACCTCCACTCCCCGAATACGGGTGCATCCCAATAGTCAAAAAATGCCACCTTTCCTCCTCCACTACCACTCCTACTCCGTGCCCCGGAAACCGATCTTTTGTTCCTCCCTCCCTCCACTGTCCCAATAGCGTAGAAGACCAGTGAAGCGGCTTCAAAATCGGCTTTTCCTCCCCTCCGGCGAAGCATACGGGGGCTGCGTCCCAATATTCTTCACTCCCCACCTCCCTTCCTCCACTCCCCGACTACCACTCCTCTCCTACCCGGAAATATGCAAAACTGCCTGAACATTTTGAGTAGCTACAAGTATTTGCATGTACAGTATCCAATGTACATGACGTTGCGGTTTGCGTCAAGACTTTAATTAATATGTAAGCATTAATACATAATTAAGATGTAATCAGCGACATTAGATTAAAACACAAAGATCTGTTTCTGGGGCACGGAATAAAGGAGTGGTAGTGGAGGAGGAAAGGTGGCATTTTTCGACTATTGGAACGCACCTAGTCTGACCTTGTCTGACCATGCCACAGTGCAGTGACTGAGTTCATAGTAAATTTTTTTATTTTAATTTTTATCAATTCTTAGTTATTTATTTTATGTATTTATTGGATTATAATTATTTATTCTTACTAAAGATCAAAAAAGTTTGCTTTAATGAAATAATCTGGCAAATGAAAAACACAGGAATGGGCATCACTTGCATGCACAACTAGAATGGCCCGAGTAAAACTGTAACTTTAGGCTACTCCTCCCTTGTCCTCCACCTCACCTCGGCCAATAAAGTTTAGCAATGGATAGAAAAGAGCAGAAGCTTTGAGCTATCCCGTCATCGTCATGGTCCATAGTTTGTAACGAGCTACACAATACAGTAACCTACTTGGTTGGTAGTTAGTAGTTAGTTAGTGAGGTCAGTCGGTCAGTTTCTTAGTCATTTAGTTAGTTTCCGTTTTAGTTGTTGTACAGCGATTTAGGATGGTGAACTTTTGCGGCATCTGTGTCCAAAAACGCTGTCGTGTGCGGTGCACATTTTAGGGAGGAGGATTATGTCCCCGGAGATATGATGGAGTTCAGGATGGGATTTCAAAAATAGCACCGCGTGAGACTGATATGCCGACCTGGTGCTGTCCTATCCATGCACTACCCTTCAGTTCCATCGACATTAGCAGCCTCTGCCACTGGCCCTGGCGGAAACACTTCTCACAGAGCCAGCACAGATTCAACTAGAGACTGAAATGTTAAATATTTATGGTAAGTGATTGCTACTAGCTATCAATTAATGAAGTAACGTTGCTTGCTGTGAAGCTAGGTAGCTAGTTAGCTAAACCGACCGATCGATCTGGCATCATACCTACTGTTAGCATCAAGCAATATTTCCCCATACGTTTGGGGGTGATATGCAGTGACATGACGTGTTGTATACATCTTATTAGGCAGCTTGGGTAACGTAACGTTCATTTAAATGGCGATCGTGGACCGGGGAGGGGGAGATAAAACATGTTACTTTATCATTTATAAAATGTGTCATATGGCACATCTGTTTTTCATTATAGGCCTACGTGTCTAAATTGTGTCTAAGTGTAGACCGGATTTCGGACTTCTAGTGAAATAAATCCATTATCAACACACTGTTTCTCTTTGAACTTACAAATTAATCACGTATGAAAATGGTTAAATAAAATGTGTCATATATGGCACGTCTATGTTGTAGGTTAGACGCCTTTTAGCCGGGCTAAAAAAGAGCTAAAAGTAGAGATCTTAGATGCTTAGATCTGATTTAGCGGCTCTTTAGATGATCTAATAGACGTCTAGTGCTCAGTGGGAGTATTGAGCTATTTTAACAATAGCTAGCCTACATGCCCTGCTAGAAAAAACATTAAAAACCATCAGACAATTCCTAATGGTTTTAATGGAATTTCATGTTTTTGTGATGGAGTCTGCTGGTTTCTGAGTCTTTATTGGTAATCCAGTGGCTTCTAATGGTCATCTGGTGGTGCTCTGTTGGACTCTAATGGTATCTGTGGGGATTTTGATGGTCTCTAATGGTCTGTAATGGTAACCTGATGGGAGACCAAAACCAAGATGTCCCAATTCCCATCACGTAATGGTTACCAATGTTTTTTTCTAGCAGGGTGATCATGAACTGTGTATTCTGCACATTTCATAGGCTATAATGGTCACAATTGCAGCTCAATACAGGCTACCGATTAATTCAAAGTGTAGGCTAATTGGCTCACTAGCTACCAGCCGATCTTGACCGAAACAATTGATGAACTTAGAAAAATATTGTTAAATGTCAAACGATGTCTTCTAACTCAACCCTAAATCATCACCTGATGTGACGTCACAGTTCGATTTGCCAGATTTGAGGTGTGCGTGGCCAATTTCATTACTAAAATAAGCATAGATAGAATTCTAAGTATAAAAAATATATATTTTAAATCCCATTTTCCCACATATTAATTCACTGTTGATGTTAACCTAAAAGTTGTAAATGAAGCATGCTCAAGTTATATAGGCTAGCTACTGCAGCTTTAATGTGAAGTTGAATTCATTAGTTGTTGTCACTGCACAGTTCAATGAACACCCCTATACAGTTATTTAAAAATAAAGAATCTGTTCAGAAGAAGCAAGCTTTGCCTTACCATTTTTAAAGACAGTGTAATCTTTGGTCCAGGACGTCTTGAATTTGGCATCGAGATGACAGCTGCTACTAGTTCTGGGTCTCCAAGGAGCTGATGCGGTTCTTCAAACCCTGTTGAATGGCATCGACCAGTGACTTGGAAAACTTTTTGAACTTTGGAGACCGCAAGCTAGCTAGCTAGCTAGCTAGCTATCTATCTAACGTGCATGATTCCAATTCGGACCAGCAAATTGGCTAAAGCTCACGCCGTTTGACTAATTGGGTGTCAGCTGAAATGAGCGTGAACTTTTTAGCCGATTTGAAATCACGCACTCTCGGGGTTAGCTAACGTTTACAGGGAAACTTTGCTAGCAATAACGTTAACTTACCTTGCCATGTTTTCTCAAATTTGAAGGCGTTTTTGAATTCTGAAATGTCATTCTTCCGCAGCAGACATTTCAGGCGATAAGAATGTCCTCTTACTCCAATATAATCGAACATATCCCCTTTATATGGCCATGGGTAACGTTAAACAGGCGATAAACCACCGACAGTTGAATTGCCGAACGGCATCTGGCGCCCTTTTCTTTTCAAAATAATTATTTTCTTCTTTGTTTTTTATTGGCGGTTTACAAATCAGCTTTTGGTGCATTACCGCCACCTACTGGGCAGGAGTGTGTTCCTAAGATTTTATCTTCTTTCCCCAAAATGTAGGCTACTAGCTACTATTAATATTGTAAGAGAAATAATACATATTATATATACATGTATATACACATAATGCACATTTATTTATTTATTTATTTATTATCCTTTATTTTTGCAGGTAGTCTCATTGAGATCAAGATCTCTTTTACAAGAGAGACCTGCGAACAAAAAATAAAAACATGTATAAAACTTAAAAACAAGTACAATTCAGCCACGTTAACATTCAGCATTCAAACATCATACAGGGATATATCAAAGGAAACAAGTACATACAACATTAAGAGAATCCATGTATAAAACGTAAAAATTTTCTAAAGGAATAAGAGATTCTAGTTTAAAAGTTTTGCAATTCATTCCAATTATGAGGGGCATAATATTGAAACCCTGTTTTGCCCAGCTCAGTATTTATATGTGGTGTATCTAAGGCTAAGAAGTCCTGAGACCTGGTACCATAGTTATTGGATTTAAATGTAATTAATGATGAGAGATAAAGGGGAAGTTTCTTCAGTAAAGCCTTATAAATAAATACAATGGAATGTAGATCCCTCCTCATTGATAAAGAGGACCATCCTACTTTTCCATACAAAACACAATGATGCGTGAGAAATGTATCCCCAGTGATAAAACGCAATGCACTGTGATAAACTGCATCAAGGGGCTTTAAAGTGGAAGGGGCAGCATGCATATACAGAATGTCTCCATAATCAAATACAGATAAGACAGTTGATTGTACAATTGTTTTCCTATTAGCAAAAGAAAAGCATGGTTTATTTCTGTACAAGAAACCAATTTTACCTTTTAGCTTTTGAGACAGATGTTCCACATGAGTCTTAAAGGAAAATCTACCATCAAGCCAAATTCCTAAATATTTATAAGATTCTACAGTTTCAATTTGAGTACCACAAAGTGTATGAATGCCAATATTAGATGCATTTCCCATTAGATTTCTTGAAAATAAAATACATTTTGTTTTATCAGAATTTAAAACAAGCTTGTGATTAATAAGAGCTAACTGAAAAGAATCAAAGGCAGACTGTAAATTAGTAATTGCCTGGTTAAGTGTGGAGCCAGTGGAATACAAGTTTGTATCAGCCGCATAAAAATGAACATTACATTGTGGTGTTGGGAATACCATGTTATTTAAATAAAGTGTGAATAGAAGTGGACCAAGAATAGACCCTTGTGGGACACCTTTACTAATTTCAAGAGAGCTAGATTTAAAACCATCCGCAACAATAGACTGAGTTCTCCCAGAGAGATATGCATAAAACCAGTTAAGAGAAAGTTCATCCAATCCAATGGAGGATAACTTATTCAATAAAATATTATGGTCAACGGTGTCAAAAGCCTTTGATAGGTCAATAAAGAGTGCAGCGCACTGCAGTTTGTTATCCATAGAGTTGACAATATCATTTATCACAAGAGTTGCTGCTGTTAATGTGCTATGACCTGGCCTAAAACCCGATTGCTGTGGTTGTAAAATGTTATTAATCTCCAAAAAGGCCCGTAGCTGAGAGTTAGCTAATGATTCTAGGACTTTGGCCAGACAGGAAAGTTTTGAAATTGGACGATAGTTATTTAAGTCACTGGTATCACCCCCTTTATATAGAGGAATAACCTGAGCTGCCTTCCATAGGTTTGGGATTCTACCTGAAATAAAAGTTAAATTAAAAATGTAAGCAAGTGGTGAGGCAATTAAATGAGCACTGAGACACAAAAGGCAGGGATCTAGATTGTCCTCTCCCATTGACTTCTTTTTATTTATGCTAGCCAGTGCTTTGTAAACTTCACTATAACTTACAGGTCTAAAAGAGAATTTGCTCTGACAAAAATAATTACATAAAGTTCCTAATACTGGGCTAAGGGTATAGCTTTCTGGAACAATTTCGCCAGACAGCCTATCAAACAGATGGCCAGAGGAGATAAAATGATGATTAAAAACTTCAGCCATATATGTTTTATCTATAACTAAATCATTTTCACTAGAAATGCGAGAAGGAAGAGTAGTGGTAGGATTATTTTTTAAAGATTTTACAGTTTTTTTACATAAAACCTAATAATAATAATAATAAATAAATAAATAAGTAAAACTCTAAATTAACTTAGAGCCACTACTAAATTTATGTTGTGCAATTATAATATTGATAAAATACCAGTTAAATTGTTGAATTTTGACAAACAGATTTCTCTTGCTTGGTCTTTGGCTTACAAGCACCATTTCTCACCCCACAAATACTTCATTTGGAATAATATGGATATTTTGTACAAAATTGAGTAATTGTTTATTAAGACATGGTATGATGAGAATATTATTTTGGTATATCAATTATTGGATAACAAAGGTTAAATATCCATGTTACTCCAAAAGTATTTGCAACAGTATTTGATACTATTCCTTCTGGTGCTTTTGTGCTTTTAAAAAGTGTCACAAGTGACAACTTATATCTCTTTTTGATAGCCTGTTGGTAGGAAAAATCTTTCTCCTCTTTACATTATAATAATAACATACAAATCAGAGCCCTGTTTAAAAAAGATTTGGTTTCAATTACTTCTGTTACCTGTTAATGGAACTGTGGTTTTGACGGTATCAATTGGAGAAAATTATGGTTATCAAGACTCTTGATATCTTATTTTCTGGTACTCTTACAAGCGATACTATAACATCTCTGCATTTGAATGGATCTCTATGGGAATTGGGGGGTGGCACTAGATTTAGCTGTAAATGACACTGGAACAGCATGGAACACATGGTTGGCTAAATGGCTCAAAGTCATCAAGGGTCTGACGTATCAAACTGCTGCCAGAAATACAGTAGATATGGATGGATAACTTTAAGGGACCCAGATGTCACAGACATCAGAAAGTCATGGCATGCAAAGGATATGTGACCAAATATAAAAAATGATTACTTTATTCTACATTATGTTAAGCTGTCCAATTTGTTTTGATACCCGGAAATGTGGGGGGGGGGGGGGGGACTATGTACAAAAGGTTCTATAATTTCTAAATGGTTCATCCGATATGGATGAAAATACCCTCAAATTAAAGCTGACAGTCTGCACTCATACAGTGATCACTGTGAGACAGATCCATGTCTATTTCTCAGGAGTGACAATTGAGATGTATGAGAAAATGCACAAAATCTCACTTTAGCGTTGACTAGTGTTCTTTTTTGTCTAGGAGATTGACAGAGGTTATAAACGAGATCTTATCTTGGATTTTGCTTTACTATGGGTTACCTCAGCTTCTGCTGTGATAAGGCTGCTGATAACTGCTGTGAGTTCACCCGAACATGTGTCAACCTCTGACTGTGCTGTGAGCTAACTGCAACACTAGTTAACCTCTGTGCTGTGAACTCACCAGAACATTAGTTAACCTCTGTGCTGTGAACTCGCCAGAACATTAGTTAACCTCTCACTGTGCTCTGCTGTGAGCTCACCAGAATAGAGATGGGAGGTTCGACTCTTTTTACTAACTCGAGTTTGTATGAGTCACTCACCAAAGAGAGTCGGGTTTTGGAGTCACTCGAGTCATCAAGTCAGTCTAACTTCCGGTTTAGCCCTCCTGAATGGGATAAAATAATTTAATAGTGCGGCTCTTCGAGACTTTCCAAATGTTATCGGAACGAATGGATCAAATTCTGATAATGAAACAAGTTATTTTGCGGGGGTCGTGACGCTCAAAAAAAATTATCCACCTTTTTACAGCCGCTCCTTTTCCCATGATTGTATGCAAGAAAACTGCTTTTCGGACCTGGAAGTTGTAATTACACGGTTTGACCACTAAATCAAATTGGCTTCAAAGCCCACGTTGTACTGGGGGCTTGCTCAGTACTCTCACTCACGAGTTAGCGAATCAGTGAGTGCGAGTCAGAGCTGCCCAACTCGAGTTGACAGCCACAGTCACTCACCCACACCTGCTGATCCAACAAGGACCAACGAGTGCAAATATGAAGGCCTAATATTGCAAATAAAAAATAAAAGAATACAATTACTACTAGGCTACAGATGCACTATTGCAAAATTCAGATAAAACACTAAAACAGGCTAAGTATATAAACAGATTCAACAGTGCAGCATTAGATTCGTACGTGCAGCCAGACCTTCAGCTCAGGGCAGGGGGCGGGTTCTGGGGCTGGCAGAGCGAGTACTGGGTGACCGAGTGAGTGAGTGTTTCATGCAACCCGAGTCAGACAGCTCCGGGCGGGCTGGGAGAGCAAGTGAGTGAGTGATTCGTGCAGCCAGACCTTCAGCTCAGGGCAGGGAGAGCGAGTATGGAGTTGAAACAAGCGCCAAAGTGGTTGCTTTCTCACAGGGCTAGGTTAATACAGTGATTTACTTGATACATTTCCACAAATACAGTTAATATAAGAGTTGCACAATAGTGTGAGTAACACGTTGTCTTGCCTCGTCTTCGCAGTTCGCATTAGCAAGTAGCAGGTAGTAGGGGCGAGTCAGTGAACGAGTTAGTGGAGGAGAGGACTTGTCACTCCTGAGTCAGTAAAAAGAGTTGTTCGTTTCGAACGATTCGTTCAAACTCGCACATCACTACACCAGAACACTAGTTAACCTCTGTGCTGTGAACTCACTGGAACACTAGTTAATGCTGTGAACTCACCTTTGTTATCTGTATCTCTATGTTTTCTGCTAACTCCTAAACTTCTAAACTTGTCCTCAGTCCTGTCTCCTCCAGCACTGTTGTCAGACCCCTTTCAGTGTAACTGCCACATCTGAATCAAGCAGGAGGAAGTCGATTGATGATCCAAACTGGAGAAAATGCATTAAAAAAACAAGCAGCAATTACCTGTAACAGATCAATATAATTTATGCCTGCTGGAAGCACACCAAGAGACAATTAGACAGACACATTTTGCATATTGACAGTGATGTATTCCAGATCCCACAAAAGGGTGAAACGTGATTGCCAAAACAAATGTTTTGACAGTTTTAAGGCAAATGGCAGGGCTTGATGCTAAGGCTAAGAGCTGCTTGTCTCTGTGCTCTGGGTAGACAGGGGAGAACAGAGAGATGAGGCCCCTGGCATAGCAGTTGAAAGAGTACTCAATGATCCCCCACAGTTCTCTACACTGTACAAAATCATGGCAGCCCAACAGTATTGGCACTTCCCCATGTCCATGGAAATGCTGAGTGTCAAAAGCCCACGAAACTGACAGGAAAAAACCCTATCACCCCAAGCAACCCATACGTCACGCTTCAGCGGTGACACCTGCTTCCTGACAACATCTGTCTACTGACTGACAAGGGGGACATCATGGACCCAGGACATTGCCAATCGTCTAGTGTCCAGTATTGATTTGAGTTAGGCTGAAATGGAATGAAAATTGAGAGTTTTGCAAAGAAAAACTACTCCATTCAGAGGTTGAGAAGAACATATTCAATACGACAATTATGCTGTCATAACAGCGAGTGTAAGGAATGTATGATTTAATTCACCTGTGATTTGTTTACACAGTATATTACTTCATATCCTTTCTGTGTTTACATAGACTTTTCCCCATAAAAACTGGTACTACCATGTATTGGTTATTATATTAATCTTAGCACATGCAAATCACAGTAAACAAATCATTCCTATCTCCAATAAATAAATAAAAATTTAGAAATTTGCTGAAGAGATGCTGCATTTAATTTAACTCATAATATCATGTGATTAGACAGACAGCTCTACAAGCTATAACTGTATTTCTTGCCATTTCAGTGTGGAGTGATTGTGAGGTGAAGAATTATGTAGATGTTCCTGCTTGGCCAACGTTCTATGAATATTACACATTGGGATGGACAGGGGCAGAATTTACAGTCCTCAAGGGTGCAGCAAGAAGTGATGAAACCACGGTCAAAGCCTCATATCCATGTGCCCTCTTTAATACCCATACTTTTTAACAGGGGTCTTGATGGATAGGGGGGATGTAGCCAGGAATTCAGATGGGATAGGGTGGGGTGAATTACTATTTTTAGTTTTATGGACAATTTGGATTCTGTACATTGCTGTCTATTTGGATTTTGGGGGAAAGGGGGTTTTGGTTTTGCTATTTTGTGTTACGACTCCGAGCAGGGACTGGACTCAAATGCACGACTCACACACAAGGAATTCCAATAATCCAATAATTTATTGCTTCGACCAGAACTCCTGAAGCATAGGGAGAGTTAGACAGACAAACAGAAACCAGTCATGGATCAGCAGTGGGAGAACGGGAGCGGGACCAGCCAGGGACTGGATGGTGGCGGGTATCCGGGCAGGTTAAGCAGAGGAGGAGCGGGGAGTGGGAGACGGGGCAGTGTGGAGTGGGCACGAACAGCTGCAGATTGGTAGACTTGGAGCACAGACAGGATATGCACGAACAGCTGCAGGCTGGTGGACTTCGAAAGCAGACGAGTTAATTGACAGCAAGGCAGGACTGGATAAACGGCGTGTTAACGCAGTTTCTAGCAAGAGTTAATTTAAGCAAGGCAAGACAGAGCTAGATACAAAGTATCATGACATGGAGCTCCCATTGTTTCTACTGGACAGGTACAGTAGGTCAAAAGTTTCAACACTAATTTACCTGGACTTTCTGCTTTCGGGCAATTGTAATTATATATAATGAATAGTAGCTAGGTCATGGTTTTATATATCGGCATAATCCACGTTGTGTTACGATCCTGATACGGGACGAACCCAAGTGCAACGACCAGGAGGCAGATTCAAGAAAATGGAATTTTATTTAAGCGTTGGGGTAGTCCCAAAGCTGTACAGGAAAGCAAAACAGGTTAATTAACAAACATAAGTAGAGTCCCTTACGGACTGCTCCAAGCCGGAGCTGGGCTTGAAAGTCAAGGTAGGTTCCAAGCCGGAACCAAGAGGGTGCAGGACTAGGAGTCCAAGCCGGACTGGGTGCGGAAGTGCCCTACAGTTCCAAGCCGGAACTGGGTAGGGAAGGTGGAGTAGCGGCACCGGGTCAGGACTGGAACTGGACCGGGAGGTCCACACAGGAAAACGGAAGGCGGCACGGAACTTGTTCCAAGCCGGAACTGGACTTGAACGGAGGTGTATAAAACACCGGAACTGGACTGGAACAGGACTGGAACTGGACTGGAACTGGACTGGAACTGGACCGGGAGGTCCACTCAGGAAAACGGAAGGCGGCACGGAACTTGTTCCAAGCCAGAACTGGACTTGAACGGAGGTGTATAAAACACCGGAACTGGACTGGAACTGGACTGGAACTGGACTGGAACTGGACCGGGAGGTCCACTCAGGAAAACGGAAGGCGGCACGGAACTTGTTCCAAGCCGGAACTGGACTTGAACGGAGGTGTATAAAACACCGGAACTGGACTGGAACTGGACTGGAACTGGACTGGAACAGGACTGGAACTGGACTGGAACTGGACCGGGAGGTCCACTCAGGGAAACGGAAGCCGGCACGGAATTATTCCAAGCCGGAACTGGACTTTAACGGAGGTGTACGAAACACCGGTACAGGACAAGACCAGGGCTGGAGCTGGACGGGAACTGGATAGGTAGCTTGAATAATCGGGTAGAAAGCAGAGGTTAATAGCAGGGTACTGAGACAGGACTGTAGCTGAAGAAAGCTCCGCCGAGTTGGAAGGTGCGGCGTGGCTCGGGCAATTCTTGCTGAAGCCGGCTAACATTCAGGGATCCTGGAACCGTAACTCAAGTACGGGAGGTACGTAACATAGGGAGGACAAGACACAGCTACAGGGAGGCTGGAACCGCGGCGTCTGGAGGTTGAAGGGAGACAGGTAAGTAGCATGCAACAGAGAATGTTTCGGAGGGATAGCTACCAGACTGGAAACCAGGTAACAGGTACAAGACAGCAAGCTGACGAATACAGGACCAGAAGCGTGACATGACGTAAACACGGTTGGTTAGTTAACGAACTGGCGCCGACTAGCAGCCAGCCAGGGGTTTAAATGGTGCAGGAAATGACGGAGAAAACGAGAAACAGGTGTGATGTTTAATCGGGAGTGATTGCCGAAGCACAGCAGTGAGGAATGAGAGTAACGAGAGGGGAGAGTGATAGGCGGAAGCTAAAGTGGAAAATAAGCCAAAAAGTACCCGAGGGAAACGCCCAGTCCACAGCCAGGGGGAAAACACGGACATGGGATCCAACATGACACGGAAGGAAACAAGGAAAACATGGAAAACGGACAGGAGGGGAACGGAACGTTACAGTACCCCCCCCTCAATGTACGCCACCTGGCGTACCCGGAGGCCTGGTCTTGTCAGGGAACAGCTCGTGGAAGTCTTGGATGAGTGAATGGTCCAAGATAAGGCTCTTGTGGAGCCACGACCTCTCCTCAGGACCGTACCCCTCCCAGTCGACGAGGTATTGGAAACCCCGGCCCTTGCGGCGGATATCGATCACACGGTTCACCGTGTAGGCCGGGGCGTTGTCGATAACTCGGACGGGAGGTGGAGGGATGGTGGGGGTACTGAGGGGGCTGGAGGAGACAGGCTTGACTTGGGACACATGAAAAACAGGGTAAACTTTGAGGGAGGCGGGGAGGGAAAGTTTAACTGAAACAGGGTTAACAAGACAAATGATAGGGAAGGGACCAATAAAGCGGGGCTGGAGTTTCCTGGATGAGGAGGGAAGGGAGATATTAGCGGTGGAGAGCCAGACCTGCTGACCGGCCCTATACCGTGGGGCTGCGGTCCTGTGAAGGTCCGCCAGACGTTGGGAACGGGAATTGGAGCGAAGGAGTGCGGTGCGTGTGAGCCTCCAGATGCGTCTACATCTAAGGAGATGGGCCTTAACTGAGGGGACAGCTATCTCGGCCTCCTGGGTCGACAGAAGAGGGGGGTTGATAGCCTAAAGCACACTCAAACGGGGATAGGCCTGTAGAGGCACTCTTAAGGGAGTTGTGCGCGTACTCGACCCAGGGGAGAAAACGGCTCCAAGAGGCGGGATTGCGCACTGTGACGCACCGCAGGGCGGCCCCCAGGTCCTGGTTTGCCCTCTCTGCCTGACCGTTAGACTGGGGATGAAAACCCGAGGAAAGACTAGGTGAGGCACCCAGGGCTACACAGAACGCCCTCCAAACCCGGGAGGAGAACTGGGGCCCACGGTCTGACACGATGTCAGAGGGGATCCCGTGCAGCCTGACCACATGCAGCACCAAGAGCTCAGCGGTTTCAAGGGCGGACGGGAGTTTGGGGAGGGGAACAAAGTGAACCGCCTTGGAGAACCGGTCCACTATTGTCAGAATAACGGTGTTACCTTCTGACAACGGCAGACCGGTGACAAAGTCCACACCAATGTGACTCCAAGGATGGCCAGGGACGGGGAGGGAAAGGAGAAGACCGGAGGGAGGCTGGTGGGATGCCTTGCTCCTGGCGCACACCGAGCAGGCCAGGACAAAGGCACGGGTATCCCCTTTAAGGGTAGGCCACCAGAAACTCCTCCTGACGAGGGCGATCGTTCTGGCAACACCTGGGTGACATGCCAGGCACGAGGCGTGAACCCATTCGAGGACCTGGGAGCGGACGGAATCGGGGACAAAAAGGCAGGAGTTAGGGTTATTGCGGGGGTCCGGTTGGGAAGTCTGGGCGGCCTTCACAATACCCTCGATCTCCCAGGAGACCGCAGCCACCACACAGGAAGCCGGCAGAATGGGCTCCGGATCAGCAGGACTGGAGGGGGGGGAAAAAATGCGGGACAAGGCATCTGCCTTAATATTGCGGGAACCAGGGCGGTAAGAAACAGAGAAATTAAACCGGGCAAAAAATAACGACCATCTAGCCTGACGAGCATTAAGCCTTTTGGCAGATTTTAAATAAATAAGGTTTTGATGGTCGGTAAAAACAAGAAAGGGATTACCTGCCCCCTCCAGCCAGTGGCGCAACTCCTCAAGAGCCAGTTTAATTGCCAGAAGTTCCCGATCCCCGACATCATAGTTCCTCTCGGCGGAGGACAGTCTCCGGGAGAAGAATGCGCAGGGATGGAGCTTGTTATCAGAGGCGGACCGTTGAGACAGAATGGCCCCCACGCCCGTGTCAGAGGCATCCACCTCAACGGTAAACTGCCGAGAAGTGTCCGGATGAAGGAGGATAGGTGCTGAGGAAAAACGAGCTTTGAGCAGTTCGAATGCTCGCTGGGCATCGGAATTCCAACAGTAAGGCAGGGCAACGGAAGTGAGTTTAGTAAGGGGAGCAGCAATGGTACTGTAATTACGAATAAAGCGGCGATAGAAATTAGCAAACCCAAGGAACTGCTGAAGGTGCTTGCGAGAGGTGGGTTGGGGCCATTCTGTCACCGCCTTGATCTTAACAGGGTCCGCCCGGATACTGCCCTCCTCGATGATGAAGCCGAGGAACGGGACAGTAGACACATGGAAGGAACATTTCTCCGCCTTGACAAAAAGTTGATTCTCCAGCAGCCGCTGGAGAACCTCTCGAACGTGAATAACGTGTTCCTGCGGGGATTGAGAAAAAATCTATATGTCATCAATATAGACAAATACGCTCCTCCCCAGGAGATCACGCAGGACGTCGTTCACCATGCCTTGGAAGACTGCTGGGGCGTTAGTAAGGCCGAAGGGGACCACCAGGTATTCGTAGTGGCCCAACGGGGTATTGAAAGCAGTCTTCCATTCGTCCCCCTCCCGTATACGCACCAAGTGATACGCATTCCGGAGGTCGAGCTTGGTGAACGTAACCGCTGGCGAGAGGGTTTCAAAGGCGGTGTTAATGAGGGGAAGAGGGTATTTGTTACGGATGGTGACCTGGTTGAGCCCCCGGTAGTCGATGCAGGGTCGCAGAGAGCCATCCTTCTTCCCTACGAAGAAGAACCCTGCACCGACTGGGGATGAGGAGGGACGGATAATACCCGAAGCGAGGGAGTCGTGGATGTATTCCTCCATGGCTAGTTTCTCTGGTCCAGACAGACTGTAGAGGCGTCCAGATGGCAGTTTAGCTCCAGCCAGTAGGTCAATGGCGCAGTCATACGGCCTGTGAGGAGGTAAGGACAGAGCACGTGATTTGGAGAACACCTGTGCGAGGTCGTGATACTCGCTGGGAACATTGGTTAAATCAGGTATAGGTTGCATAGAACAGGATTTACTGGACCCCGGAGGGGGCAGAGCAGAACGGAGACAGCTGGCTAGACAGTGGGCACTCCACGCCAGGATGCGACCGGCTTTCCAGTCAATATGAGGGTTGTGGAGGCGGAGCCAGGTCTGACCTAAAACAAGAGCAGATTGTTGGGAGTTAATAAGTAATAGTTGAATGGACTCCCGATGATTGCCAGACAACATAAGTTGGATAGGAACGGTGGAGTGGGTAACTAACCCCAAACTCCTACCGTCCAGAGCAAGAGCTGAAATAGGTGAGGTAAGACGTTCCGTGGGAATGCCGGCCCTCCTGGCGAAGGTGATATCCATGAAGCTGGCGTCAGCTCCGGAATCGATTAGAGCCGAGGAGGATACGGTCTTGTCCCTCCAAAGGAGAGTAGCCTTGAACATGAGGCGATCCTGGGCTGCATGGTTGGGGATGATGGGGCTCGTCAGTACGCCCAGTTTTACTGGCGAGCCCATTCCTTTTGGGCGGATGGGACAGGAGGCGATCTGATGGCCAGGCTTGCCGCAATAGAAACAGGATCTGGTGCGCAGACGGCGCTGACGCTCCTCGGGATTGACCGCAACTCTGCCCAGTTGCATGGGCTCTTCCTCGGAAACGCCCGTAGGCGCCCTAGATCCAGTGACGGAGGAGTGTGAACGAACGTTAGAAACGACGGAGGGTGAATGACGCCCGGAGCTTCCTCCCCGCTCCCGGGCCCGGATGCGGAGACGATTATCAATGGCTATAGCGAGGCTGATGAGGCTATTGAGGGAGTTGGACTCTTCCCGAGTGGCAAGCTGGTCCTTGAGTTCCTCGCTGAGAGCTTGGCGGAAAGCCCCCTGGAGGGAGGTGTCATTCCATCCGGACTCCGCGGCGAGGGTACGAAACTGAATGGCCATTTCTGCGACACTGCGGTTGCCTTGGCGAACTTGAAGCAGACGTTGGGTAGCGTCTCGCCCACAGGTCGGGTGTTCAAACACACGTCGCATTTCTGCGGTAAAGGCTGCGAAGTTGCTGCATAACGGGGCCTGGCTGTCCCAGATGGATGTAGCCCACTCCAGGGCGCTCCCTCCCAAGCTGCTTATAATGAACGCGATCTTGCTGGAGTCAGAGGCGAAGGAGGAGGGCTGCATACGAAACACTATGTCACATTTAAGTAGAAATTCACGACATCTCCCCAACCCCCCGCGATATAACTCGGGGTGTTGAACACGGGGCTCACGGCTAGAAGTGGGAGCCGGAGCCTCCGGAGGAGGTTCAGGAGCGGAAGGAGTTGGGTTGGCTGAAATCCGTAGTAGCGGTTGGTGAAGCGAAAGTTGGGCTACTTGCTCCGTGATGCCCCTAACTACTTCCAGAACGTCATCCAAACGACGGCCCTGTTGGTCGCTGACCGCAGTTTGGCAGGAGAAGGCGTGGCGAATCTGTTCCAGATCGGCTGGGTCCATGTTGTTGGCCAGTTCGTTCTGTTACGATCCTGATACGGGACGAACCCAAGTGCAACGACCAGGAGGCAGATTCAAGAAAATTGAATTTTATTTAAGCGTTGGGGTAGTCCCAAAGCTGTACAGGAAAGCAAAACAGGTTAATTAACAAACATAAGTAGAGTCCCTTACGGACTGCTCCAAGCCGGAGCTGGGCTTGAAAGTCAAGGTAGGTTCCAAGCCGGAACCAAGAGGGTGCAGGACTAGGAGTCCAAGCCGGACTGGGTGCGGAAGTGCCCTACAGTTCCAAGCCGGAACTGGGTAGGGAAGGTGGAGTAGCGGCACCGGGTCAGGACTGGAACTGGACCGGGAGGTCCACACAGGAAAACGGAAGGCGGCACGGAACTTGTTCCAAGCCGGAATTGGACTTGAACGGAGGTGTATAAAACACCGGAACTGGACTGGAACAGGACTGGAACTGGACTGGAACTGGACTGGAACTGGACTGGAACTGGACCGGGAGGTCCACTCAGGAAAACGGAAGGCGGCACGGAACTTGTTCCAAGCCGGAACTGGACTTGAACGGAGGTGTATAAAACACCGGAACTGGACTGGAACTGGACTGGAACTGGACTGGAACTGGACCGGGAGGTCCACTCAGGAAAACGGAAGGCGGCACGGAACTTGTTCCAAGCCGGAACTGGACTTGAACGGAGGTGTATAAAACACCGGAACTGGACTGGAACTGGACTGGAACTGGACTGGAACAGGACTGGAACTGGACCGGGAGGTCCACTCAGGGAAACGGAAGCCGGCACGGAATTATTCCAAGCCGGAACTGGACTTTAACGGAGGTGTACGAAACACCGGTACAGGACAAGACCAGGGCTGGAGCTGGACGGGAACTGGATAGGTAGCTTGAATAATCGGGTAGAAAGCAGAGGTTAATAGCAGGGTACTGAGACAGGACTGTAGCTGAAGAAAGCTCCGCCGAGTTGGAAGGTGTGGCGTGGCTCGGGCAATTCTTGCTGAAGCCGGCTAACATTCAGGGATCCTGAAACCGTAACTCAAGTACGGGAGGTACGTAACATAGGGAGGACAAGACACAGCTACAGGGAGGCTGGAACCGCGGCGTCTGGAGGTTGAAGGGAGACAGGTAAGTAGCATGCAACAGAGAATGTTTCGGAGGGATAGCTACCAGACTGGAAACCAGGTAACAGGTACAAGACAGCAAGCTGACGAATACAGGACCAGAAGCGTGACATGACGTAAACACGGTTGGTTAGTTAACGAACTGGCGCCGACTAGCAGCCAGCCAGGGGTTTAAATGGTGCAGGAAATGACGGAGAAAACGAGAAACAGGTGTGATGTTTAATCGGGAGTGATTGCCGAAGCACAGCAGTGAGGAATGAGAGTAACGAGAGGGGAGAGTGATAGGCGGAAGCTAAAGTGGAAAATAAGCCAAAAAGTACCTGAGGGAAACGCCCAGTCCACAGCCAGGGGGAAAACACGGACATGGGATCCAACATGACACGGAAGGAAACAAGGAAAACATGGAAAACGGACAGGAGGGGAACGGAACGTTACACGTTGTTTGCATTCCTTTATGTGCTAAAAGTGTGCTTTTGCGACCTGTTTCGCCATGCAATGGGAGTGAATGGAGAGAGAAAAAACGTCATTCTCCTTTGGCCAGTTGCTGACCACTGGAGCAACGAGCAAGTCATGAAGATGAGCATGAATATTACGACTCATATCTGCCGGGCCAGGTGGCTATATAATATTATGTTCTAACAAAGTTCAGTATGCCTTTAAACGTGCATTTTTCGGTATTTGGAGGTATGGGAATTTGGATTTCCATGATTCTGCAAATAGGTTAAAACAAAAAAGGACATGAGGGAAAAAAAGGGCAAATAGCATAGTTTATAATGTGCCAGTACAGAGGGATCTGATGCAATATAATGTGTGAAAGTACTGAGGGACCATGCAATTAAAGATAGATGGCTATTCTTGGAGAGCATCTGTTCAGTTGAATGAGAGTAAATGTCCCCTATTGTTTCACTCCCCTGTGACAAATTGTGAACAGTAGAATTAATTAAATATGCGACCAGTAAAAGTCCTAGTGTGTGTGTGTGTGTGTGTGTGTGTGTGTGTGTGTGTGTGTGTGTGTGTGTGTGTGTGTGTGTGTTTGTGTGCGTGTGTTTGTGTGCGTGTGCATGCGTGTGTGTGTGCATGCGTGCCTGTGTGCACCCTTCCCCTGTATTCACTTGGGGGACTTGTACAGAAAAAGTAATAATCCCATAGCTATCCACGGGCAGACAATGACAAGCGTGATGATGATGATGATGCTAACTGCTCTCCACCACTTTCAGCATTTGACACATGGAACAGAAGGGCCTGACCACTCTTTATGTTATATAACAGATTAATTTTCAGGGGAAAAAAAAGGTCTTTGCAAATTTGTAAGTGGCTGACTGATAGAGATGACATTAAGAGGCAATGTGTCTTGTGGTTTAATTCAAATACATTATAACCATTGATGATATACTGTAAATACAACATGAGCAACTACTGCCCCCAGTCCTACTACTACTACTTCAGTTTCCCTATGAAGAGTTCAGAGATGAGTTTTGCCAAAGGTTGTCCATGACCCACTGAATGTTTTTTTTTAAAGGTAATTTATATAATTAATACCACAGGCATTTATAAACCTTATTTACTAGAGTATAATGTTATATATATTTACAATTCACAATGGGACTTTCAGTACTGATCTATATAACATTATACTCTAGTAAATAAGGTTTGTAAATGCCTGTGGTATTAATTATATAAATTAATGCCTGTGGTATTAATTTATATAATTAATACCACAGGCATTTACAAACCTTATTTACTAGAGTATAATGTTATATAGATCAGTACTGAAAGTCCCATTGTGAATTGGCTTAATTGACTTTTGTAACCTATACTCCTGTGCCAAAAGACAGTAGTCAACAAAACTGATACAATGTCATTAAAATATGATATTTTGCGAGGCTGCAATGATATATTATTTAATTCCCTATTACATTTTCATATTAAACTAATTTTTAAACAATTAAAATAAAAGCAAACCCAAAAGTTGGAAAGACTTTTTGTACTGCTATGGTGGATTTTTTAATTCAGCAATAGAATGCTAATTTTACACAACCCATCTCGTTCCCCTCTGTAATTTCTCTTTTGAAATCCTCCTAATGTTTCAAACCTGTCAGAGAAAAAAAAAATCGCTTGAAGAGGGGAAAAAAGGCTGAGATCTTGCAAGAACCGCCTCCTCCATTACGCACAATGCAACAGAGAAGCAGGGAAATTACAGTACCGAGCAGCTTGAACAAGGATGTGGAGGAGAACAGCAAACAGCCTTGTTTTCAGCCAGACAGATACAGTGTATCTGTGACTCTTAACCAACCCCCTATAAACTCAGCGGTTAATCCATTTATTTTTGTCCACAATATAAAGTGCTGAAAAATATCCTTGTACCAAAAAGTGTTGTGCAATTATGGCCTAGGTTTTTTTTTTTAAGAATAAAATTTGATTTGTCCTCAAGCCTCATGACCCAGTAAGCGGTGTGAGAATAGTTTCCTCCACCATACGCAATGAACCTTTCAGACGCCGAATAACATTACAGAGTCAATTCTATTCCAGTGCAGTCAGTTCAGGAAATTAACTGCATTTCCATTTATGAATCGAAAAATGCCAATAAAACATTATGGACATTTCTCAGTTCATTAAATTGTTTAATTTTGTGAATTGACATAATTGGTATGCAACCTTGTGTGGCAACCCCCTCCACTGAAACACCAGCACCAATACATATTTCTTCCATTCCAACACCTCCAGCTATTTCTCCATTGGTATGACAGAACTTGGATGTTGGAAGAACGAAGATGCATGATGGCAAGCCATGGATTCATTTCTTATTCTAAAATACTTAAATATTGATCAGAGCCTTTTTGAACACAGTAGTTTGTACCAAGTATTTATATCTGACAAGCTATTCCACAAACACAGTATACTGTATGTTTAAAATTACCGTGTCTACTGTTTCCAGTTCTAATTGTTATGCACTTGTAATATGACAATGCAGTCATTATTGAAGATAGTGTATTATGGGCATTAATTAGTTCCTTTTGTTTGGTAGGTGGGTATGCTCTGTTATTTGTCTCCTCAAGGGCAGATCTTTCATAACAGTTTGTTCACCAGTACAAAGAAAGTTCTGAAAATAGCTGAGTTCATCAACCATTAATATTATATTACATTGCAATTGGTTATACAACAGCTTGGCTGAATACTCATTTCTGATAAGCTGGGAGGTGAACATTATTTTTCCATATATGCCCGACTATGAAGTAGTGCCAGCAAAAGTTTATTCACCGTTCTAAATTAATGTGCATTAATGGTCTGACTTGATAAAACAAATTGCCAACTCAGCTTGATGTCCATGAATGACTGCAGAGAGTAGCTAGTCCAGTTAAAGCTTGACTACATTTATAGTTTAGCCTCTGTTTTGATAATTCAATAGTTCGCTAGCTAGCTATCCATGATAACAAACATTTTGACCTAAAACCAAACTACATTTTTATATTAATTGATGTGATTGGCGGTGAATCTAGCATAAAGCTAGCCTGCTATCTAACCTAGTTGAGAGAGGGTCTAGAAAGATGTGTTGGTTGCTAAGTGGTATAGGGTTTGGGATACTTGCTGGAACATTTCCATTGCAATAGAATTACATATTTTGAAAGGAATGTTTTGATTACAATTATGCTTTTTGTTGGTAAGCCATTGTATAAGCAGGATAATGACCTCGTGGCTGGGCATTATGCCGTTTGAATGCTCTTTGCGGAGGGCATTCAAATTGTTGAAAGCCCTGCCCTGAGGTCATTATACCTTACATTGCAAGTGCTCTTATCCAGATATACTTACAGAAATGGAGAACATTAGGGTAAACTCAGGAATACAAAATATACCAATGCTTATTTTCATAATGCTTTTCCATTGATTATATCTGTTTTGATGCGACTTCACTTCTCTGTAATGCTCCGTGTAATATCACAAGTCGAATAACGACTGAGTGATTGATTCAGTGATTCGTTTATTGGTCGATTATTGATCGACTGAAATCCTGTTTGCTCAGTTGCCTTGACTGAGCTTCACTATGTCTATAATAGGCGTGGGCCTACTTCTTCTAGGTACTTTTGAATGATTGTTTCACTTAGGATCGCCCCACCTCTGTTACTAGCTATGTGCTTTGTAGATGGTGAGCACACCTGTCCCCTTTGCTGTCTGGCATCGCAGGTACATTGCCACACACTAGAATGACACAGGGTAGGCCAGTGTCATTCTAGAAGGACTAAAATAACAATTACAGATTAATCTACTGCATGTCTGATAAATATGTATAAGACATTTGTAGCATTGCCTCTTTTAGCATCTGAAATATAAAATAAATGTATTGCTCCTGTCTAAGAACGTCATGTGTGGCGACAGGCACATAAAAACACTGCAAAAAAAAATTACATAAAGAGACTGTAAAGAGGTCCTCAAAAATGGTATTATAATATGGACAGAATGTGATAGCTAATAATATTAGAATAATAATGATCGATATATCCATTCGAAATACCTGCAAAAATGTAAACGAGAATAATACTCTACTGTCTAAAAATTTTGGGCCTACCCAAACCTCAGTCCAGAGGCTAGATCACTGTGAGCTGTGTAGAGAAGGCTCAGCTACAGCATTCCTGCAGCCATGCCTCCCTGGCCAAGTGTTTCCTGTTGGTGGGCTTGTGTACTGATCTCCCACTCATTATCATTAATGGAATGGGGATGAGGGAGTAGCCTCTTCGTGTGCAGATTTGCATTCAGCATTTAAGGCACTCCTGAACCCACTTGAGACTACAGCAGAGCACCGTCATGCGGCGCATCCTGGAGGAAGGCAAGCTGTTGTAAATCAGATAGAAGAGTGGCGCTTCCTCTCACAGTAATGAGCCGCTCCCGTAGGCCGGGCACAGAGAGAAAGCCAACGTCGCTGACGTGGCGGTATTGTTTTTCTCTCTCGCCTCGCCAAGCCGTGACGGTTCAGAGATGGAAATACGCAGCCCTCCCACTCACCACCACATTTGATCCGTGCAAGCCCTGGTAGATGTGAATTTATATCAAACAGGCAAACCCGCGCCAGACACCCGCAATATACGCTATCCAGCGTGCATTGGAGATTTTATGTATTTATGCATGTTTGCAACTTTGTATTGCAGTTATTTTTATAGTTGCTGACAGAAGTTTTTCAAAACATGTTACAAACAACTCAATACAAACAACTCAATTTTGTGTACAATCCCTAAGCCAAGTGATTTTTTTCATAACACCAAACATGATAGTCTGAAATATTATGTTTACTCACGGAAGCATAATAACATAAAAAATAATATTGAACAAATATGGTCATTAATCCAAAATAATATAAATATAGTTTAGTACGCATATGTACAGTTATATTTTTTTATAACATATAAAAGTGATCAAAACTACAATGAGCAATATGATGATGTAGGTATATATTTAAGAAAGAATCATATGCAATTCATTATCCTGCACCATTTCACAAGTCATCAAGCTCTACATCATACGTCAACATATTCCATCTCACCTAAACCATCTTATTTTCATCTATGTCCTACCTTATGTCTTCATTAGCAAAGCACTATCCTCAAGTGTCTTATCCAAAACTAGCTCCGATGCACAGTAATATCATCACATGCTTCATGCATGTCTTTTTCTGAGCCACGTTCACTTGGTTATATGCCCTTTCTGCTGTCTCAGCAGCAGGCTGGTTAATAAGGTTCTGACCGCACTGTCAATATGTGGCCAGATTTGATGAGGTCTTATGTCTTTCTTGTCATGGCCGTGACCAGAAACCTCTTCCAGCTGCGCAATTTTAACTCGAGCTACTGCTGTTTTCCTCAGAATCGTACTGTGATGCACTGATTATTAATTAAGCTTCTAACACAGGGGAAGAGCTTACAGATAAGGATATGATGTTTGAACAGTAAGCCATCTAGACACTTGAGACAATCAAACAAAGCATTAAAAAAACAATTCTGTACTCTTTTCTGTAGAAGACTACAAACACAAAACATTCATGTTGCAATTATACAAAGCACATATCCATTGTCCATAGGTAGCGTAAGTCACAAATATACCATGAAAAAAGCCCCTCCTCCTTCCTGCACGGTAAAGGATTTATAAATAATGGTTACAAGGCACTACTCGTACAGGGCATTCAAAGTTTTCCCCGAAAGCTGTTCGTTGGCACCCTTAACCCAGAATGTTCTCCCCCCAGCACTATTAATGATTTATTGAGCTAGAGCCAGCTCTGATTACTGGTGCACTATGTTATGTGATTGATGTAATGGCACTTTTTTTTCCTGTTGATTTGTTTTATTCTCTTTCCCTTTGCCAATTGAATGTAACATTTTTTCTTATGGCAGTTTGAAGTGGTGACATTTGTTTTGATTGTGCAAGACAAGTTATTTATCTAGATTACACTGTTTTCCCACTGCTCTGGCTTTGCTACCCTATTTTGTGAGTCACTGTGGATAAAGGCTTCTGCAAATTAGTTAATGCAAATGCAGAGTAGTCAATAAAAATGATAAAGGTATGTAAAGTTTGTACATGGAAAATACATTCTGTATAACCAACAATATCTTGGAGTGAGATAACATTTGATCATGTTTTCTTTCTCCTTCGCCATAGTCCCAGAAGTTTATACTTTAATTTGCAGCAATAATAATGCATTTACATGGCTAACCTTTGAACTGTTCCTTATAGGATGGGCAAAGAAAGTGAGGCTTGTTAGGAAGTAACCTTTCACTATGTGTCTATGGAAGGATGGCACCCTTGGATACTTACAGGAATTTCTCTCTTCTTTTTCTTCTCAGGTCGGGGGGGGGGGGGGGTGTGGTAGATCGGAAGTTACCAGTTGGGTCTTCTCACGCCTCTCCGCAACCGCTCTCTTTCAACAGACACATTTATATATTCCGCTCTTGGCTCAGGGGGTTCTCTTACCCCGGGGCAGTTCTCTAGACTCTACGTGCTCTCTCTACACCCTGCTCTTTCTGGACATGTGTGCCTCAGTGGACCCAGGAACCACGCAGTTTGATGAAGATGCCTCAGACTGCTGAAAGCAGGTAATGGAAAAGTAAATAATAGGGGAATTTATTAATGAAGAATCATGTTGTTATTCCCAATATGAGTACACGAGGAAGGAAAATAAGGTCCTGGTGGCAGATAATCACTTTCAGCCCCCCCCTTATTTTTGTTTTTGAGTGTGCCTGCAGTTTCATGGAGACACTAAAAAGAATATCAAATCTAAAAGCTACCAATGTTTTAAAATAGGAAGGCAGTAAGGTAAAATCCCTTGCATTAGAAAACATAGCATACAGTGTATCATCGAAAAGCAGAAACGTGACATAGAAATGGGGGGTGTCAGTACAAAGGGACTACTGTACCGCTGCATATAAGCCTCTCATTTGAAACCCAGAGATGAATGATCCAATTCCTTTTTGTGTTTGTAAATTGGTACAGGGATACATTCCTACTCTACTACCCACAGACATGCTGTTGATGCATTCATACTTTATGAGGGAGAAGGTGGAGGGTCAGGGGGATATACCTGTAACAAGGGCCTGTTGAGGATGCTATATTTGATTGGTTTGCCCTATACTATTAGATGTTTGTCCGTAGGAGGGTAGTGCGTCTATCTTTTACAGCTTTGAGCCAGAGGAGACGGCATAAACATTCTCTGCTTTGAAGCCTTCTACATCAGAACTGTGCTAATATACGTATGTGTGGCTCATGGTCACATACATTCCAAATGCACCACTCTCCTTTCTTAGAGAAATGACTATGCATTTTGGGACTCTGCAGTCTAGTGTCAGAATCTCCGGATGGATTACTGTTTGAATATCCTTTTCTGTATGCTTCTCCTGTGTTAGAAGCCCAATACGGAGAATGCCGCAGGATAATGAGCTCTCATATTAAAACCTGACCCATTTTTTGACTAACTCTTTGTCACCACGTATTTGTCGTGCCTTTTTCTGGCATGTTCACCATTTAAAGTGTAGAAATGACTACGGACAGTCAAGTGGCTCAATGCTACTGCTTTAAATAGTAACTGCTAACAATGCAAGCGTAGGTTTTAGACACATTTTAGTTTTTGTGCCTTTTCAGCCGGAACTTATAAAACAACATGCTTTCATGCTTTCACAAAATTGAAAAGATGCAAATGTAAAAATGATTGGCAAGAACTGTGTTCAACTCAAAAAAGTTGATGAGAAAACTTGAGCGTCAAAACCCAGAAAATACACACAAATTGAAAAACTGGACAGGACTCACAAAAATGCTTTTCCAATGTATGATTTAGTAATTCATGCATGTGGTGCGCACCAACGTTTCTGCACAAATTAAAAATCAAATTAAAATTTTAAGCAAACTATTTTGGTGAGTGCTGTCCAATTTTTCCAAGGATGAAAATGTAACACGTTTTCTCTTTCTGTAATCATTTATTGAATGGTTCCCTTGTTGCTCTGCTGGTCCTGGGCAGAGACAGGCACAGCCATGGCTCTGTAGCCATTTACACAGAGTTCAGGCAAAAGATCCCACAATGCCACTCACTCAACTATTGCCAAAATTCTATTATATAGTCAGGTCAATTTCAAAACCATACTATAGAAAGCTTTCTTTCGTCCGTGGCCATTGTCCTTATAGTATATACACACTGAGAAAGAATCGATTGGTCGAGAAAAGGCTGAATTAGACCAAACTGTCTAATCTTCCACCAGTCTTTGAATTATTCAGGGCGTAATAAAAGAATAACCCAAAAACCAATTACTGAGTGTCCTGGAGGCCTGGGGGTAGCTTGTCACTCCATCAAACCTCACAAGCGCATATGTATGCTTGTGTGTGCACGGCTGCCTGGTGAAATTCCCAGGCTCAGGACAAAATTCTGTGTGTGTGTATCATCCAATAATATTTGCCAAAAGTTCACAGACCATTGCCCCCCACCCCCTCATTGGCCCGCTAAAACAGCATCACACTCAGCCAAACACTTGTTTGCCATCTGTGCTGCAGCTGAAGGGTGGCGGTGTAGGTTTTTCAATACACATTTTATGTCCGACTTGAGATGTGTGTTACTGTAGTTATTGGCATTACTTTGAATATACATTTGATGGATGTGTAGTGGATACATTCCTCTGTGATAGTTTATGGTTTTTAAACTATTTTTAAGCCCCTTTGCAATCACTTTAACTCTTTTCTGCAGACTTAACAAAAGCCTTTCATGTTGCCATTGTACAAAGCACAGATAAATTGTCCAGACATAATGTTTTTTCCCCAAGTATTTTCATATTTTCAGTGTCTGCTTTCTTTGGGGATTGCCCTGACTCAGATCTTTGGAGGTAGCTATGTACGTAGCTGCCAAACTGGCATAATCATTTTGGTGAAAGTTGTCTAGTTGCAGAGCTCTAGGCTCAGTACTGCTTTTGTGATTGGCTCCTTGCTAAAAGGGAAATGTGATCCTGAAGCAACATGTCGCTTTTCCCTCACTAACTAAATACAGTGTTTACATTTCGCTAAGCAATGCATGTCATTTTAATTTCCCGCCTAGCATTAAATTGATGTATGAACAAAAACTAAACGGCCCATCCACATGAACTGAGTTAATGCGGAGTTCCCTTAGGGAGATGCAGCACTGAGCTGAGGTTGATGTATGGCAAAAAAGGAAGGTTCACAGTGTTATGAAATTGGGTTTTGAATTTTCAGGACATGGGATAAACACTCGTAAATTAAGAGTCTCACAATTTAATATTTCATGCCTGTGTGACCCCGGTGAGAGCCTTTCAAAAGATCATCAGACCATACACACCAGCCAGACCTCTCCGTTCTGCACCCTTCTGGGTGCCTGGTACAGGCAGCCCCTCCGCCCTTTGCGCCTGAACTTCCCAGTCACGTCTCCTGTCTGTTCTGGCCCCCCAGTGGTGAAATGAGCTTCCCGTTGCAGAGGACAGCACAGACCCTATCCATCTTCTGACACAGGCTGAATACCAACCTCATTGCACCATGGCTCTGATCCTCTTTCTTTTTGAATGCCAGTTTTTGTAAATATTATAGGTATATCAGGTATATATAGGGTACGTTTTTAGCTGTGTAGTGATATTTACTTTTTGTTTACAATACTAATTGTTTGTCCAGTACACATATTAATTACAAATAGGCTTTCTGTGCTTTTTAGAGAGATAACAGTTTTTTTACTTCTGAGAGTAACACAAATGTTTTCTCTGCTTTTCGCTCTGAATAAGAGCATCTGCTAAATTGCTAAGTGAATATAGTATAACCCCCCTAATACTCTTTTTAAAATGCAGCCACTCTTTTCAAACTGAAACATATTCAGACAGTTAGCTGTGAAACCCACAGAAACCAATTCTAAAAAACTGTCACGCTACTAAGTTTATATAGCCATTAGACTGACTGCTCGCCTTTCAGATAAGTTATTTGCATTTTTACTTAAAGTGTTTTGATCCCATGTATGGTTATCTTTCTATAAAATGTTCAATGTTCAGTAGCGAATATTTAAAATGTTTCAGCAGATATTCAAGAATACTGTATTTCCACATTGTTTATCATTTTGATGAAAGAAAAAGAAATGCATTAAAATGTCATAATGGCATAACATATAAAGACATTCCTATTCATTTTACTCCAGATCCTTGAGCACACACTGTATGCCCACTTCATTTCAGGAGCAGAAGCCCACCAAAGACAGCATACATTACTGGTCAGCAGATCCAAAATTATTCTGTGCTTACTTCTCCAAAATATCCATATGTTGAAGATTAACGATTTAAGAAATGCCCATATTTCAGACCCTCCGAGAACAAGATTGGCAAAGCTCTTTGTTGTTGGATTGTGCCACCACTTTAGTCCCTTGACAGGTATGAGTAACCAGCGCTAGCACTTCCTGCTAAATGCTACATCTAAGTCTTCTGTAACACACCTACTAGAAAACAGAACAAGGCAGAGGAAATGCACCTCTTTGAAAGATTCGTGAGAACGGTCAGGAGGGATTTGGCTTACCTTCACTCAGTCTCTCATCTGAATCTTACCTAGGGGAAGGTAAAGTTGTTTGAGGAGTCAGGTGAGTTTCGTTCATGCCCTTCTTCATCAACCCCTTTGTCTCCATGGAGGTGGCTGCTTAGTAGCATCTCCCAGGAGCTTTGTGCTAGAAAATGGGGGGTGGGGCTGTGATGAATGGATCACAGAATAAAGAGAGATGTCCAGCATTACTGTGGCCTCTCCACTGCCAAAAAGTGCCCTAATGGAAAATAATCACTTGATTTAATCCTAATCTTCTTCAACAGGTGTGTTTTATTTATCTTTATATACGCACACTCCAAGATTCTCTGGGCTTACGGCCATTCATGCCAGACCATTAAAAAAATGAGTATTAGCATAGTTTTTAATATGAGAAGGGAGTGACATCAAATGCATTTGTCATTTACAGGGGTGGGAAAAAGTCTTGGCATACCATTCTAGTGCATAGGCATTCACCTCTGAAGGATTTTACATATGGCAAGGTCAATTACCAGGGAAAATCCAGAAGGTCCACGTCCCTGAAAAAAACAACATTTTTCTACTATGTAAGTTTGCCTGAATTGATTAGTTGTCAGTGACAGTGAAAGATTTAACAGTACATAACAATAAACAACATAAATTACACCAAGACATAAATCCAGTACAGGTGCCCGGAAGCCACATGCAAGATGCCTCAATTTGCTATCGTCATCTTCTTAAATAGCAAAGTGTATCTGGTGTTTCAAATAATTTAGCGTTGTGTTTTAAATGATGATTTGATGGCAAGTACTGATAATGATAGCAAGTACATAATAATAATAATAATTATAATCATAATCCTAATAATAATAATAATAATAATAGCAGTAGTAAGTGGGATGTCTGTATCATTGCTCTCACACAATTGTGACTTCAGTAAGTCAGTATTTTCATCACATTAAGAAACCTTTCAAAACAATTAGGTCACAACAAACTTTATACATTTTAGTTTATCCTGAATTATCTTTGATATTTGTTCAATTTGATGATAGAAAGGCTTCAATCCAGCCATTATCTAACCCGCTTATTCCTGGGCTGCGTCTGAATCAGAGCTCCATCTACTGTGTCCTGTGTACTGTGTACTAACATTCTGTGTACTGCTTATTGCATACGGTTGGTTTAGTGACATGCAGTATGCAAGAAATATCCTCTATACTATTATCAGCGAAAACCCGGAAATAAGTATGTCTTCCAGGGATTTTAAGTACACTATACATTTACAGAACATATCACCTACTTTTTCTCATCCTGTGTACTCAACTAGCATACTCCGTGTAGATGGGCATAGATTCGGAGACAGCCCTGGTCAGGGTTGTGGGGAGCTGGAGCCTGTCCCAGCATGCATTGGGCGAGAGGAACCAATAACACCTGGGTCAGGTCAACAATCCATCACAGGGTACACACACCATTCACTCACACACTCATACCTACGGGCAATTTTTAGACTCTCCAATTAACCTAACTGGCATGTCTTTGGACTGTGGGAGGGAACCGGAGTACCCGGAGGAAATGCACGCGGACACGGGGAGAACATGAAAACTCCACACAGAAAGGCCCTCGGCCGGGATTAGAACTCGGTATGTTCTTGCTGAGGCAACAGTGCTATCCAATGCATCACCGTGCCGCCCCTGCAGGCTTCTGAAAATGTGTTCTCTACTGCTCTACAAACTGATACTTTAAACGCTGGCATAGGCTGGATACAGTAGGTGCTAAAATAAAAAAAAGTTAGAATTTAAGACCAATAAACATCCAATTCCGTCATTTTAATTATTGCAATATGGTCCCATTACTTTGATGTACTTGGTGTAAAAGCACATCAGTTCTAATGAAGAAGCTGGGTTACATTAGATATGCCTGAACAGCCTAAAACTCTTGTACAGTAGGTCATGCCAGGAAAATGCAAGGCTCACAAATTAAACATCCCCTCCAGCCTGTATAATATAACTAAAATTCTTCTTGCACATATCAGAAATGCTGCATCCATGCACTGTTGATGCTAAAGCTGACCCACTGGTGTTGATTATCTGGCAAATACTTTAGTTTTCTACGTGCTACTACATCCTCGTAGGAAGCATTTCATGGAAATCAACAAGATTTCAGAACGAAGACATTTTCCTCAAACTCAAAAGCTAAAAGATTTTAGATTCTCAAACTCCGGTCTAACAACCATGCACCTCACACAGACATAATTGTACGCCTCACTGCAGTTGACCTGTGATCATATTCTAAGATTAAATAATTGGGATGTGCTACTAATTGAGATGTGTATTCAGCTCTAATTCTGTATTGTTAATACATGACCTTTTTGTCAAAAAATGTTACTACATTTTAATATCCTTATGATCCATAGAAAATAAACCTGAATGAACTATTACCTAATATTGCAAAGTAATATAAGTACTAAAAGAGTTGCTGGTTGATTTTATTTTTTACAGCAACTTGCCGTTGCGGGGAACCTCGGCTGTCCTACTGAATTTGAATGGCTGTTTCCTAAAAGACAGAAATTCAATACTGTAAATCAACAGAATCTATTTTCATTTCTTGGGCACCAAAACATATTTTACTTGTTCTCTGTTGTATAATTTGATTTATTCCACAGTCGTATTTCATCTAATATATTTTCATTTTTACTTCATAACAGTATTTTTTTATGTTCTGGGGAAAAACTGCCATTCTCTGATGAATCAATTCACTATATTTTATTAATTAAATTATAATTAAATTCTGTCATCAAAAAAAGCCAAATAATCATTGTGTGGGTTATATCTGAATAAATATGAAATATTCTTACCTTCCAACATGATACTATAATTCTTAGTCATGCTGCTTTCTGTATTTTAAAATATTTCTGAAGGCAAACATTGCTGTTATCAATATAAATCCCTGGAAGCAAAAATGACAGAAGTGGTTGTACAAACCTGCCAAAAACTGCATTACATTTGCATGAATGTGTGTGTGTGTGTGCTTCCAAAAAGTAAAGTTGTATGCTAAGTTGGACTACAAAAGTTACTTTTACTCTAACCCACCACTTCAAATATAGTCTATCATGTGTTTTTAAATTTTTATCATATTGGAATTATTTTATAATGAACCTTTATTATAGCAAGGTAGGTCAACTAAGAACTGAGTTATCTTTTGCAGTGAATCAAAGTGGGCGGGGAATGCAAAGGATTGTGCAGCCAATCAGATATAGGGGTTGATGAGGTGCTCAGATGTACGGAGCAAATTTTTTTGTGGAACGTGAAAATATGGAATTTTTTTAATTTTTTTTACACATTTAAAAACTATTACATGCACACAAGTCTCAGGGTCCACCTAGACCCCCTCTCATGACCCACTAGAGGGTCCTGACCTCACATTTTTGGATTTGATGATGCATGTCGTTGGAGCCCCTGTAGTTTCATACCTCCTGCCTTCCAGAGATTTAGTTTCACACATGAACATTAGTCTTCAGCGAACATATTTTCTATGGAGAGCAATATCACTAGATAAAATAAAGTAGCACACCACCTGCTGCCGGACAGCAGTGGCTGTTTCAGTCTCTAAAGCAGTAAAGCCTTACAGTGTAAGTGAATGCTGATGGAAAGGGTTAAGGGACATCATTTTGTATGGTGTTCTGTTGACAATTTGCCCTGGCTCTGTCTCTGTCTCTGGGAATAATGGCATCGTTACAGTGTGATGAAGTGGTGGATCTTTAGAAGCACAAAGGTCTGTCTCGTTTCCTGTCAGATTTGCCAGATACTTTTATCTTGAGGGACATATACATTCAGAAACCCAATTATTCATCTCAGAATTTACTGGGGAACAGTGGGTACTGCAAGGGTAGACTTCAGATAGAGAATATCACTACCATCCAGTAATTGCCCCTTCTTCAGTGACCCAGTTTTCCAGCTTTTTATGTCCATTTCCTTGGTCGAGGCAATAGTTTTTTGGACAGGGAAACAGGGTAGTTGATCAGTATCAGGAAGGGGCCACAATTGCACTTAATTTGCAATTAAGTTTAAGTTAAGAAGGTTTGCTTGTTTCACTGTGTAATTAATGGCACTCTAATTCAGAATGTATAATAATTAGGGGTATTTTCACCATTTACATCAGAGGAGGAACACACACTTCTAAGATGATTTTGACCCCATAATGTGTGTGAGGAATGTTTGACACAATGGTTTTTATGCACCCCTCTGCACATGCGTCTCCCAAAATTATTTATTGGATTTAAGACAGGGAAGCATTCCATGCCCCTCCCCTCAACACCCCTCCCTCTCTCCCTTTCTTCCATGGGCACCAACATAACACCCACCAGGTTATCAAACCCAAAGCGGATTGTGTGAGTCTACATAGCAGTGCAATAACAACGTGTGAGATTACCATCACAAAGACAGGGAGTTAGCTGCATCCTTTCCTCTCTCCTGATGGAATTTAAAATAGAAAGATGGCTGCTGTTCTTTTGAGCTGGTATTCCCCTGGAATACCAACATCACTTCATGATACATGGTTTACTACTGTAAACAAACGGGGTGCTTGCCTCTGTTGACTGGTGCATTCTGCTGTGTAGGTGAACGCGGAAGAGTTCTCTTGCTGATGAATGCAAAAAGGGCTTGTGGATCTTGTTCAGACTCCTCTTTAAATTAATTCAAAGCCAGGGCATGGCATGATTAAGCAGCAGCAGCGCTGACAGGATAACATATGGAAGCGGGAGAGTGGGGTAATGTGTAAGGCGACTCACGGATTGCTCAGACCCTCCCAACAGCAACGGAGCTCCAAAACGGATGGGGTAATTCAACACTAAGTCTCAACCCCCCCCGCCCCCCCCCTCTCTGGGATGGTGTCGTCTCAGCGTGATTTGAAGCAGAGATGATGGAGGACTTCCGGACCTTCCCATGGCAGGAGTAAACCCTCCCTCGGTCCCCTGCACCAGCACTGATCAGCTGCAGGATTTACATCTCTGTTTTAGTGATAGTGAGAGGTGGGGAACATGCTGGTGTCAATGTTTTCAGACAACTTTGGCAATGCTTGTGAATTTGTAGGGGTGTGTAGATTCAAAATACCTAAAGATTGCACCTGTTTTTATAAGATGTCATTTTTTTTAATACTGCAGAAGCACTATAGAAACAAAATATATGCAAATGAATGGCCATTGGAGCATTTCCCCTAGATTCTCTCAATCCTCTCTGGGCACACATTAATTTTGCTTTAATTGTTTAGCAAGCAGACTTAATCGGGGAAACTTCCATTGCTTACATTCTTTTTTCTAATTATCCATCTTTACACCTGGATTTTCACTGAAGCAATTTGGGCTTAAGTACCTTGCTCAGGATTACAGCAGAAACACCTTTCTTTGGTAACAACCCCAGCTCCCCAATTGCCACAGCACACTCCCCCTCCCAACCTGAAAAATGAAAATCAGTTTTTCTTTCTGTGAATATCTACAGGAGCATAGGATTGCAGCTGTGCTTTCCAAGTAGAGTACAGAACTTAAACACCTCGCAAACTCAGAAGGGGAAATAAACCACATGGAGCCGCAGCAGAGGATTCCCCCCATTCCACGTCTCTCTTGGTTCTGTGTGCTGCAAATTACTGAGGGATAAAAAGGAGAACCAGCCTGAATCTCATTAGTATCAAGCAATGACCATCGCTCTTATACAGGAACAGGAACGAGCAGACAAAGACCACCAACAAAGTATCAGGGGTTCCTATCATGGACTTTATTAATGTTTTGGGTTTTTCATTTTTTAATAACAAGACAAAAATCAGTTGTGGAAGATAATGGACTTTTTATAAATAGAACAGTAATTGTCTCATGCGACCTGTGTGTGTGTGTGTGTGTGTGTGTGTGTCTGCACTGTGTGGTGATATCAATAACTAAACATCAGCGAACAAATGAATGATGATGTCTTTACTCCACTGGTAAGTCATAGAGGACTGGTTTATTTGTTCTTGTTTTGCCGCCGAGTGTCTCTTGATGATAGCTCAATGAAAGAAATGAGAACACAATACATAAACAAGAGTGCACAACTGGACGTGGACTGAATATAGTTATAATGCTTGCTTGCGTGCTGGCTCTTGGATGCTGGAGGGCAAACTTATCACAGTTATTGGGGCCTTCAGATCAGGCAGACCATTCACCTGACAGACCAGGATAGACCTGCATCCACCACAGCAACAGTGCCCTTGGTAGAAACTTGAACTACGTGGTACTTACTTTTTCACCCAGGCACTCTCACTCACAAACATACACACACACATACGAAACATTCGTACAACACAAACACACACACACACACACAAATCATAATGCAGTTTTTGCAGTGTGTGTGAAACTGCAGAATTGTGTTCGAAGAATGTGCGTTCTCCTGTGCTGAATTATTGATCCACCCGATATTCTGCTGTATCTGCAGTGATAGTAACAGAGAAAAAAGGCACCTTGTATCTGGATGGCAGATGAAAGATGTCTTCATGCTGTCTGAAACCATTCTGAACAAAAATCTGTCACCGTCCATTTTTTCAAAGAAAATGTAAAAAAGACACTATATGTGACACAATTAAATATTAATATGAGGTCTAAACAGTGAGGATCCTTTGCTGTCAGGCTGGCATATACTGTACATTTTCCACATACAGTGCCCTCCACTATTATTGGCACCCCTGGTAAAGATGAGTAAAAAGGGTTATAAAAAATTCAAGTTTGGTGAATTAGCTTAATCTCACACTGACAAAATTAGAAAAATCCAACCTTTAATTGAAGTAAATTTATTATGAGAAAAAAAAATCTCTCATCAAGAAATAATTATTTTTAACAAAACCACCTGTGCCACAATTATTGGCACCCCTGCATTTATATATAGAATAAAGTAATCATTTTTAATATTTGGTCGCATATCGTTTGCATGCCATGACTTGCCATAACTTGAAGGGTTTCTTCTCCTGACTTATTTCAATAGGAAAACTATTCAATAGGAAAACTTGTCAGGAGAAACAACCCTTAAAGTGATCCATCCATATCTACTGCATATCTGGCAGCAGAGTGATGGTTTGAGGCTCACTTGATACCTCAGACCCTTGATAACTTACAGCATTTTTACCAACCATGTATTCTATACGGTTCCAGCATAATTTACAGCTAAATCTAGTCCCACCCCCAAATTCCCATAGAGATCCATTCAAATGCAGAGACGTTATAGTATCGCTTGTAAGAGTACCAGAAAATAAGATATCAAGGGTCTTTTGATGTTGTTGGGTCACAGGCATCAGGAAGTCATGGCATGCAAAGGATATGCGACCAATTATTAAAAATTATTACATTATTCTATATATAAATGCAGGAGTGCCAATAACTGTGGTACACATGGTTTTGTTAAAAATAATTATTTCTTGATGAGGGATTTTTTTTTTCTCAGAATAAATTTAATTCAATTAAAGGTGTGAATTTGAATTTTTTATGACCCTTTTTACTCATCTTTACTAGGGGTACCAATAATAGTGGAGGGCACTGTATATACAGCTTCTCTGACCATTAAAACCTTATCACCAATTATTTTCTATTATTTTGACATCTGTCACAACATAGTATTAAATGTTGGTACTATGTGGCATAGTATTAAAATTAAAATAAAAACACAATAGCATAACATTTTCTGCTGATACAAACGTACAAGTAAATGAGAATAAAAGAAGCCCCGTCGCACTGACAGGCACATTTGTAAAACTCCTCGCTTTACATTACTTTAACAAAGGCCTTCTTCCCTCAGTCTGTGAGCCCTATGAGACTGCTGAATTCAGTAAAAGCAGACAAAAACTCCTCCGTTGGAATAAAACTCAATTTCCCTGCACAGTGTGTTTAGGTGAGATCTGATAACCGCTGGAAATGTGGAGAAAACTAATGCATAGCAAGTGGAGGGACAGCTTCGGCCACCATCTCGTTGGAGACTCCATGCAACATTATTCACAAATGAAAGTGAGACAGCGACTCCATGAGATGATAAATTTCTGCCCGCCTATTCCCAGAAAAGCAAACATTTTTTGCCCACTGGTGTTGCCTGTGTAGAGGCTCAGTGGGGGCTGCTTTAGTGTTTTAGCATCCAGTAAAAAGTAAAGATTAACAAAGGAGATTTGCTGAGAGCTCCAGCATGTGTGGCTAACTTTATTTTTTTTTGCTCTCTTCATTTACAGTATGTGCTGTGGGGAGACAGGTCAGCTCATTGGTGAATCTCATAATTCTTTAATGGGAGGCAGTGTTCAACCTAAAATCTACTGTTAATAATTTATAGGGACCAGGCTTTTTTAATGCATCTTTCTTTCAGGCAAGTTTATCAGATCGATCGAGACAAACAGGAGTTCAGCACCACTGTGGCCAAACCTCCTACAAGATCACAGAAGAAGATATATGCCGGAGATATGAGAGTTAACAGTAGCTGGAACCTAAACCTGAACCTTACCACAAGGCCATAATGGATAACCATGCCAATGACCATAGAAATATAATCTTTACCAGTAGCACATATACCCGGTGCCTCGTTTTAAAGCATTACACCCAGTGGACCAATATGTACCAACATGTAATATGTCAAGGCATGTATAGCTTGTTGTATGTCCAAATAGGTCATTTGGATACTCAAATTATCAGGCTTCAGCAAAGGAGATCAAAGCTGAAACCTTCCAACCCCAGAAGACAAGAAGTAGATTTAGCAGAGTAAAGCACAGGAGAAAGCAGTGTTGCCATATTTTCTTGCAGGATTTCTGTTGGAACCTCAAATTAGGATTAGATTGCACGAAATCATGAAACATACCTCATGATAAGTAGGATTTTGTTCTATTTAAGGTAGCAGATCTGAATTCAAGTACTAAATATGATGACTGTGGTCTGCATCCCCAAGGGAGCAAGGAACAGAAGACTGGTGTACATGTATTAAAATATTATACACATTTAAATATAAAACTATAAATTAATAATCCAGAACAGTAAAGTGGTAGAATAATAGTTCTGTTCGGCCAAAATATTTACGTGGGGTCCATGCGTATCTTCATAGTTTAATAACATTTTGTGGCCATAATTTCTGTTGAGATGAAGCATTGAGTTTTAAAATAAGCCAAAAATGTTCTAAATAATAGGCTAATGCATGTGTGAACACAACTGTCTGCTTCATTTATTCATTTTTATAAATAGCCTGTTTTCTCATTTTTGTTTTTAGATTTATTTTTTATTGGTGGCTAATATTTTATAGATTATTACATCAGAACCTCCTAATAATATTCTTGTCTCTGTTATAGCGTAGTCAACAAAGTCTACGATGGATGTTTTATTATCAGCAGGCTATATGTATTACAATAAATAGTCTACCATTTTTACATTATTTCTGAAGCCTAAATAAAAGCTTTTTTGTCCGTTCTCGCGCAGTGTTGGAGGCTTTACTGGCGGCACTGCTAAATGTTATAAATGCAACGGTCATTTACCTAATTAGTCACTTACATGAAGAGATTAGACAAAAATAAGGCCTCCAGTTTTTTTTTTTAAACTGGAGGCCTTCTTGTCTTTTTGACAATAAGCTCTGACGTTGCAAGATGCGTCCCTCTTGACTTGTTTTGCCATGCCTAACGAACAGGTTATTGCAAAGGAATGCTCTTCATTGTGGGACTATGTTCTTCCAAGGTGCAGCACCGCAGGTGGGCGGGAACTTAGCGAAGTAGACATTTACATGTCTGTAAATCACGATATGCAGCTCCCATCGTGATAGCGGTCAATCATCATCGATATCAGACGCTATCGTCATATCACCCGGCCCCAGTAGCCACCTTATTAGGTACACCTATCTAGTACTGGATAGGACCCTCTTTTGCCTCCTGAACAGCCTGAATTATACACGGCATGGACTCACCTCTTCCGGAAGGTGCTCTACTGGATTGAGAGCTGGGGACTGTGCAGGCCATTGCAGTAAACCGGAGGCTAATGTGTGCCAAGACATTCCGCACACCCATTACACCACCACCACCATCATCCTGCACCGTCGACACAAGGCAGGATGAATCCATTGATTTCGCTGTTGTTTCACGCCAAATTCCAACCATCCCAACCGCATACCGCAGCAGAAATCGAGATTTGTCAGCCCAGGTGACATTTTTCCAATCTTTGCTTGTCCAGACTTTGTGATCACGTGCCCACTGTTGACTCATCTTTCTGTTCTTAGCTGACAGAAGTGGAATCAGACGAGGTCTTCTGCTGCTGTAGCCCATCCGCTTCAAGGTTTGACGCGCTGTGGGTTCAGAGATGCCCTTCTGCACGATACTGTTGTAAACAGCAGCTATTTGACCATTTGTGGCCTTTCTGTTAGTTTAACGAGTATTTCCATTCTCCTCAGACCTCTCTCATTAGCAGGGTGCTTTGGGCCACAGTGCTGCTGCTCACTGGATGTTTTTTTCTATTTTTTATTGTACCATTCTCTGTAACCTCTAGAGAGTAGTGCATGGAAATGGCTGTTTTTGAAATGCTGGAAGCACCACGTCTGGTACCATCTATCATACCACAGTCAAAGTCGCTTAGATCACGCATATTTCCCATTTCTAATGTTTAGTCGAACAACAACTAAATCTCTTCGCCTTGTCTGCATGCTTTACATAATGAGTTTCAGCCACATGATTTGCTGTTTGGAGGAGCGTGCTTTTTGCATTAAAGAGCAGGTGTACCCAATAAAGTGGCCACTGAGTGTATATATTGCAATATAAAACTGTACAATGGGAAATTACATGGGAAGGTCATTAAAACAATGCTTTGTTGCAGTACTTTGTTGGACGCATGCTGTGTTGCTGCGTGGGAGTGAGAGGAAGTAAAGTCTAACCAATGTTGACAGGATTCATGCCTGTTGCTGCTCCACATAAACCACTTAAATGTCAATCTGTCTGCCTCCAACATGCTTGATTCATGAGACTGCCAGAAACTACATATATATATATATTCATATATTGCTAGGATACTTCATATTCATCATCAACACTAAAGAGATGGAATCTGCACCACTGAGCATTTAGATCTGCAATAAATGAATGTAGAATGCACATGGTCCATACAGTCATACATAATATAATACAATTCTGTGGTCCCGCAATGCCATAACACAGATTCTTCATCAATCCTACTGCATATGAATAATATCCCCAAACGTATTACAAGACATATATATATATATATATATTACTGTATATATCATGATATTAAAAAGGTCCCTACAGCAAATTGTACTTTTTTGTAGTTTTTTTCACTTCTAGTTTTTCTAAGCACAAGGCCTTATCCAGAACAACTTGTATAACATAAATATTACCTGAAATGAAAATGGAAGTAGCTTGGGTACACAATGGCTGTGCCCCTTTTTGCTTTTCAAACCTTCATGCTAAGGGTTCCCAGACCTTAATCACAAGCCCTCTCATCATAGCATACATATGTCAAACATGGTCAGCCTCTCCACAGCAAGAGGGGATTTGGTTCTTTAGTAGTATGGAGCCGCACAAAAGACAGATTTCCCTGTTTAAATTAAAAAATAAAATAATAATCAGATTATTACGGACAGATGATGGTGAGGGGAGAGAGTTATGTCAAGCTTGGTTTTACAATTCCAATTCTCTGACACTTGGAATGTTATATCTCTTGAAGGCAGATTGCAAAGCATTGGGGAAATCCTCTGTCAACTGACGGCTAGGCAGTACTGGGACATGATGGCCAAAGTACATGCTGAATGAATACAGAATTTCCAACTAGAAAAGTACAGTATAAAAAGCCATTCTCTCTGGAAGTTGTGCTTTAACTTCAGAATGAGGTCCTGGTCCTGTGCAAGCCTTTGCTTTCAGCCAGAATCTGTCCATATTGTGTCAAATAAATTACTTCACATTCTAATCTTTTCAAACATTTAAAGTTACATGATGAACTGCTGATTGTGCATATTTAATGGGTGCTTACTTTGCATTATTTAATATTATGGGTATTCTTCTATTGTAAGGCGCAGACGTCAATTATATTGGCTTTATCGAGATAGCCTACGAAAATAGTCTATAATTCAGCATAATTTCCTTGGCTGCTGCTGATTTTTTAATTACAAGTGATTTAACAACAGATCATCTGTAGCAGCTCTAAGACGTCTAATCACTCACAACCAACACCCATCCTACAAAGGAACAAACAGTAAAACTATCCAGATACATTGAATGCACACTAATGTGGGATTTCTTACCATAGTCTCGCATCTAAAGCTACCGGTAAAGCACGGAGTCCATGACTCAGTAGTAATTTCGTCACCACTAAAGTAAATGTATTTTATAGGCAGAACAAAATAGCTTGCGTTTTAGGGTCGGTCTTGTGTAGAGTCACCTTATATCGGCTAGCTTTCATTAGTGTGGTTTTATGATACGTGGTTTTGCGGACGTAGAAGACAGACTCGACAAACGGAACAGAACAGTAGAGGAAAACTTGCAGGATCAACCAAAGTTTTGATATGTAGTACGCATGCGCAGTACGAGGATAACCTTTAACCTGGCAGTTCAAAACCAGCGAGGGAACCACAGGTGAGTTTTTAAAGTTCAAGTGACTGTAGATCGCTAACATTGCACAATGCATAAAGGCATGCATTTAATGTTTATTTAACTTGCCAGATAGCACGCTAATGCTACCGATAACAATCTGTCGATAGCTTGTCCAACTAAGTTAGCTATTTTAGCTATCTAAGGACTAACGAACTGCTCCTTGTTGTTACTGTTGCACTTGTCTCTGTCATGACCTAAATGCAACTCATGGCAATACGTTACGGTATTGCTTAGCTACTTGATAGTGCTCTCCTGATTAAATGTTGGGTCAGATATGTCCCGGTATGGAGTAGTACAAGCTAAGTAGTTCAAGCTGACTGTATCGCGGATATTTTGCAGTGTACTGTGTACACCTAGTTCTAGCTAAGTTACATAGTTGGTTGAATTGACGTAGATATTCCCTCTTGCATATTTGAGATGTGTGCAACAGTGCTAGCGAGCCCATGTTTCAGACGAAACACGGATGTCAGTATTAGCTAGCGTAACGTTACCCTACCCGGCTAATGATTTTTTTAGTGTCTGGTCTGATTATGTTCAGATATTTTGAAGATTCTTTATGAAAGTGTTTTCGTGCGTGTAGCTTTGGAACTTGCCAGGTTTATGAATTGTGAGTTTCTGTGACGGATATGTTTTAATCTCCACATGATTATCAATGGAGGCGTTTCAGCCGTGCAAATATATAAGTCAGGTGGCCCATTATGTTCAGACATACCTAATCACGAGTGTGCTTAACGTATACTAATCGTATTAAATTAATATCCGATACGTGTGTCCCATCAAATGAAGGGACATTGTCGAACCTGAACGATGCACTTTGACCTGACGAAGTAAAATGACATAATTATCTCCTGCTGTATTATTTAAATTGGGCTTCTGTTTGTTTCATTGGAATCCGTACGTAGCCTACAGTAAATTGTTCAGACTACCCGTGATCATTGTAATCGGACTTAAACTTAAAGTTTCATAAAATACGTACAATAGCGTGTTGGGATAATGGTCCTGTTGCACTTGCACAACTAGAGCAGACTAGACTGAAAATGCACCATATACACTACTCACAAAAAGTTAGGGATATTTGGCTTTTGGGTGAAATTTATGGAAAATGTAAGTTCACGCTACAGTGATATTATACGTATCATGAAAGTAGGGCATTTAAGTAGAAGCATGCAATGGTGATTTCCTCATCTCAAACAATTTATTGAAACAAAAGCCAACAACAGTGGTGGGTATACCACAACAAAAATGTCAATGTCTCAATAACTTGTCATGTGCCCTTGAGCATCAATTACAGCTTGACAACGACGTCTCATGCTGTTCACAAGTCGACTTATTGTCTGCTGAGGCATGGCATCCCACTCTTCTTGAAGGGCGGCCCTCAGGTCATTGAGGTTCTGGGGTACAGAGTTACGAGCCTCTACACGGTGAGTCAGCTGATCCCATAGGTTTTCTATGGGATTCAGGTCTGGAGAAAGTGCAGGCCACTCCATTTGAGGTACCCCAGTCTCCAGCAGCCTTTCCCTAATGATGCGACCTCGATGAGCTGGAGCATTGTCGTCCATGAAGATGAAATTAGGCCTGTGTTGTTCATGCAGAAACACAATGACTGGATTAATGATGTTATTCAGGTAGTATGGGCTTGTCACTGTACCATTCACAAAGTGTAGGGCAGTTCTGTATTGACTAGACACACCTGCCCACACTGTAACACCGCCACCACCAAAGGGTCGTCTGGTGACAACAGTGGCTGATGCATAGCGCTCTCCTTGACGTCTCCAACATCGTTGGCGGCCATCATTTCTGCTCAACGTGAATCGACTTTCATCAGAGAACAGCACTGAGGCCCACTGGTCCCTCGTCCAGCGTAAATGCTCCCTGGCCCATGCAAGACGATGACGCCTGTGCCTGGTGGTGTGGTCAGGTACCCTTGCAGGTCGTCTAGCACGCAGACCACGCTGATGTAAACGGTTTCGAATGGTCTGACGTGACACTTGGGTGCCTCTCACCTCCCTTAAATGTGCCTGGAGTTGAGTGGCATTCATCATCCGGTTCCGCAGGGCACTGTTCACAATGAAGCGGTCATCAGTGTGGGATGTGGCCAAAGGACGTCCACTTCTATGCCTTTCTGTGACTCTTCCAGTCTCTCTGTATCTTTGTTGCAACCTGCTGATGACACTCTGTGACACTCTAAGCTCAGTGGCCACTTCCCTCTGAGAACATCCTGTTTGAAGCCTCGCAATGGCGAGGTACTGTTGATCAATTGTTAGGTGTCGTCTTGGTCTCATGATGTCAAAATGTGAACAGCATGGTGAAGAGGACTGTTTAAATACCAATTCTAATTGAACCAGGAAATTTATTAGTCGATTCATGGATCAAACACCTGTTGTGAATTTTGCCGTTCAGCTCCTTGTTAGAGAACAGCAAGTTGTGCAAAAAGTACTGAAACACTGAATAGTTGGACATGTGCATTCAAAGGTTTAGAGAAGGCCAAATTAATTTCACCTGTAAAGGTTATAGTGCATTTTAGGTTCATCCTGAAATTTCACCCGAAAGCCGAATAGCCCTAACTTTTTGTGAGTAGTGTATATAGTATTATTTTTTTTTTTAATCAGTCAATTTCATGTGGCACACAGTCTGTGAGGTGGATCAAATGCTTGTTTGCATTTCTGTCACTTCATTTCAATTCCGTCACTGCACATGTTTTTGAAGATACTTTTTTTTGGAAGAGAAAACACTTTCCTGATTACCCTGGCTGTCACACTCAACCCCCCCTTCAAATAAAAAGAGTCATGTTATGACAGCAGTGGGGCATAGTGGTTGGCACAGGAAGGAAGTTGCATGATCAAATCCCAGGTCTGGCTCTACAGTTATCCAAGCCAAGTACTTCAATTTAGTAAGACCATTTTGCAGGTCTTGTTGCACCTTCACAGTGGTACTGATTTGATTGTAGTTTTGCCTACTTCTAGCTCTACTGTTTGCTTACCATATTAAATGCGCATAAGTCGCTTTGGCTAAAAGAATCTGGCAGCTAAATAAGTTCAACGTTATAGCTGGGCACTGTAAGTTTGTCTTGGTTTTTGCCAAGCAAACGGGTTATTTAAAATAATGTGAAAAACAGAACTGAACAAGCTGTGTTTTGTGGATGTTAGTCATGTCTCGGCTTAAATGAATACCATGTAAAAGCATAAGATGGTTTAAGTCACCCAGGATAAAAATGGAAAATGAATAGGAAAAAAAAAAAGAATAAATAATACAATACAAACAAAAAATGATAATGTTATGGTAATTATTGAGGCCTTCTTCTTAAGTTTTACTGACATTCCATTGTAAGCCCAGGCCTCTTCAGGCACTATCAGTCTGGAAAATGTCTTCGTAATGTTTTAGAAATCCTCTTGTTGAAGATATGTCAGCCTTTTAAAAGTGGATTATACAGAGCTACACAGAAAGAGCTCGCAAAGTCACAGCAGCACCTGAATTACTACTATATACTTTGGGCCCAATCTAGAGACATAATTAGCCCTATGAAGGCAGCATAATTACGCCAGTTAATTAACTTTTTCTGGGAGGCTTTGAGGGTATAAGGACTTAGGAAGGCGCAAGAATATTAACCAGCCGTGTGTTTTTCATTGTGTGCCTGCCATGCATGGGCAGAATAGCCTAATCAAGCTGGAAATTGTTGGGTACTTTTGCTAATCAAAAATTTACATAGTTGTATGCTCTTTATGGATGTGTGTTTCTGTCCTGAATTTTAATGGCTAGCTGTTTTTTTAAAATTATTATTTTTTTTATTAACCTTTACACCTTTTTTTGTCATAATTTTCTTCCGATGGGCATCCTTCTGTTATACTAGAAAGGGCACGTTAATAACTGAAACGGCTAGCACAAGGACCTTGCCTCTAATACATACAGGCCGTGATCATTCCAACAGGAAAGCTCTCTCTTTCGCTCAAGAAAAAAAAAACAGGAATTTACTCATGCAAGAAGGGGAACTAGGCGTCAAGCGCCACTCTGTTAGCAATTGCGATGTCAGTGTGACTGCTCACCGTCGCGCGAGTGCGTCTGCCCACAGGCGCTCGCTGTTCCTGTCGTCTTTTTTAGCCTTGTGTAATCTGTTCGATTTGATCACGGGACGCTGAGCCCTGTCTGGGGGTGGCATCTGTAGCACAACAACTCCAGGGACAAATAAGGAGGACAAACTAAATCCCTGCAGTATTTTGTCTTCCTTAACCGTGGCAGGCTGAGAATTACCACAGGAATCAAAATAAAATGCACGGTTTGACTTTGTCTGACTGGTCCCTGAAATCAGTGCTCAGTTCGGCGTTAAATCATCGTATGCTCAGTGCTTCAGTTGATATGTCGTGGAACAAATAAAATTAAGGAAATGGCCCTCATTTTCCGGAATTGGTTTTCCTACCAATTGCCTCAATTTGGACCAGGTCTCCCTTGAAAAAGTTATTAAAAATCATGAAAAAAAAACTAGCAGCTGAAAAAGTGGGTGGTGCAGGGTGTCTAGTATCACAACTTGCTTTTTGGTTGCTGCCAAGGTTTGCTTGTCAGATGAGATCTTCCTTTCATTCCTACCTCATTAAACCTAATAAATATATATATACAGTCAAGCCGGAAAGTCTGCACACCCCTTTCACCTTCTCCACGTTTTATTAAGTTACAGACATATTCTACAATAGATTGAGTTAATTTTTTGTCTCAAAATTCTACACAAAATAGCCCATAATGACAAAGTGAAAACAGGTTTTATTTGTGTACATATCATATGTACACAAGTGTGCACACCCTTTGATATGACACCCAAAAGTGAGCTGAGGTGCATTTTGTTTCCACTGATACTGCTTGAGATGTTTCTACAACTTAATTGGAGTCCACTTGTGATAAATTCAATTGATTGGACATGATTGGGGATTGCCAACACCTGCCTATATAAGGTCCCACAGTTGACAGTGCATGTCAGAGCAAACTCCAAGCCATGGGGTCAAAGGAATTATCTGCAGACCTCAGAAACAGGATTGTGTCAAGGCATAGATCTGGAGAAGGGTACGGAAAAATCTCTGCAGCTTTACAGGTCCCAAAGAGCACAGTGGCCACCATCATTCGTAAATGGAAGAAGTTTGGAACCACCAAGAATCTTCCTAGGCCTGGCCGCCCGGCCAAACTGAGCAATCGGGGAAGACGGGCCTTGGCCAGGGAGGTGAGCAGGAACCCGAGGGTCACTCTGACAGAGCTCCAGCGTATCCTTGTGGAGATGGGAGAACCTTTCAGAAGATCTACCATCCAGGCAGCACTCCACCAATCAGGCCTTTATGGTAGAGTGGCCAGACGGAAGCCCCTACTTAGTAAAAGGCACATCACAGCCCGCTTGGAGTTTGCCAAAAGGCACCTAGAGGACTCTCAAACCATGAGAATCAAGATTCTCTGGTCTGATGAAACCAAAATTGAACATTTTGGCCTGAATACCAAGCGTCACGTCTGGAGGAAACCAGGCACCGCTCATCACCTGGCTAATACCATCCCTACAGTGAAGCATGGCGGTGGCAGCATCATGATGTGGGGATGTTTTTCAGCAGCGGGAACGGGGCGACTAGTCCTGATAGAGGGAAAGATGAATGCAGCTAAGTACACTGAGATCCTTGAAGAAAACCTGCTCCAGAGCGCTCTGGACCTCAGACTGGGGTCGAAGGTTTACCTTCCAACATGACAACGACCCGAAGCACACAGCCAAGAGAACAAAGGAGTGGCTTCGGAGAAAGTCTGTGCATGTCCTTGAGGTGGTCCACCCAGAGCCCAGACCTGAATCCAATTGAACATCTGTGGAAAGAGCTGAAAATGGCTGTGTACCGACGCTCCCCATCCAACCTGACGGAGCTTGCAAGGATATGCCAAGAGGAATGGGCAAAAATGTCCAGAAACAAGTGTGCCAAGCTCGTAGCTTCTTTCCGAAGACGCCTTGAAGCTGTAATCGCTGCCAAAGGTGCAGCAACCAAGTATTAGGCTAAGGGTGTGTACAGATATGTAACCCCTAAATAACCTATTTTTGTCAGTAAAATAAAATTGCATATTTTCTAAAAACCTGTTTTCACTTCGTCATTATTGGCTATTGTGTGTAGATGTTTGACGCAAAAAATGAACTCAATCTATTGTAGTATAAGTCTGTAACGTAATAAAACGTGGAGAAGGTGAAAGGGGTGTGCAGACTTTCCGGCTTGACTGTACATACAGTGCCCTCCAGTATTATTGGCACCCCTGGTAAATAGGAAAATTTGTCAGGAGAAACAACCCTTAAAGTGATCCATCCATATCTACTGCATATCTGGCAGCAGAGTGATGATTTGAGGCTCGTTTGATACCACAGACCCTTGATGACTTACAGCCATTTTACCAACCATGTATTACATACTGTTCCAGCATAATTTACAGCTAAATCTAGTCCCACCCCCCAATTCCCATAGCGATCCATTCAAATGCAGAGACGTTATAATATCGCTTGTAAGAGTACCAGAAAATAAGATATCAAGAGTCTTGTTGTTGGGTCACAGACATCAGGAAGTCATGGTATGCAAAGGATATGCAACCAGATATTAAAAATGATTACTTTATTATATATATAAATGCAGGGGTGCCAATAATTGTGGCACTTGTGGTTTTGTTAAAAATAATTATTTCTTGATTGAGGGATTTCTTTTTCTGATAATAAATTTACTTCAATTAAAGGTTGGATTTTTCTCCTTTTCTCAGTGTGAGATTCAGCTAATTCACCAAACCTTTTACTCATCTTTACCAGGGGTGCCAATAATAGTGGAGGGCACTGTATATATACTGTAGCCTATATCATATACCATAAGACTGCAGGCCATATCCCTGGTGGAGAACTGCTATTGGACCCATGAGGAAGAACAGCAGTTAACCTAAATTACTTCACTAAAAATCCAGCTGTGTCGATGGATAGAATGCAAATTATGAGTATGGCTCATTTGTGCATAAGGCAATGCAATTTATTCCAAAAGTAGAACTGAACAGGCACTGCTTGACGGCTGGGACAGGCGAAGTAAAGTCCCATCACTGCAGAAGCACTCGGTGGTACTACTGTTTCTAGAGCCTGTTGGTTTCAGTCAGAAAAATAAATGAAACAAGTATAAGCACCATGTGCGTGTGTGTACGCGCGCGGTGTGGCTGCTTGAGCTGGCCGCAGTGAGACCACGCTCATCAATCAAGCGTCTCCCTTGTGACCTGTTTTCCCTGCTCTTTCACGCTGGATAAAAGCTCTTTATACTGCTGTCTGAGAAAGCATCCAACTGGTGTTGCTGATCCTGCTGCAGCAGCTGGGGAATAATCCAATCAATCCCTCTGTAAACACAGACTTCTAATAGGCCCGATCAATCGATCAATGCAGCTCATACATTTGTTTTTTATACCCTCTTGCAATGAATTACGAGATTGACAACGGCATGGAGGTAACTGCTCCCACTGAAGTCCAATTACACCTTGAGAGCATTACGACCAGTCTGATGGAAATAGTACATCTGATTTGATCGGGTAGGCTGTAGTTTATGCACTGTACAACGTCGCGCAAATCTGAGCGTTGCACAAATGTAAAAGATAAAACAACTAAAAAAAAAAAAAAGTCAAGGAAATTGCTGTGACAGGATTACCAATCAACAAGAACCATGAACATCTACCTACAGAGGTGTCTGAGAAACATACTGTACAGTATAGCCCTGCTAGTAGTTAATGGTTGGATGTTAGGCCTGTCTTGTTGATGAAGGTTTGCTTGCCTTACACCGGCATGTGCTAGTGTAAGTATTCTTCAACAGATACCACTCAATACAACATGCTTTACTTACCCCCCCCCCCCCCCCTTCCTTTATTAAATTAAACGCCTGCACGCACATTGAATGGGTGAGTCACTCCTGCTGGTGATTGGTTGGCAGTCACCCATACCATATCTCGGTTCAGAGCACAGTTGTCACCCTACGTGCCTTCAGGCCTGCCACACGGCTGGTGACAGAGCTGAGGGTCAGCTTGCCGCCATGACACTGGAGATTATGCTTTTCCAGAGTCGGCTCGGATGGTCACTGGCATTGCAGATTCGGAGCACGTGCTCTGGTCTGGCTGAGTGGAAAGCTGCGTAGGTGTGAAGTGTTTGCCCTCAGCCTGGAGTTTGCCTAGCAGGGATGCTGTACCACGGTCTGGCCTAATCATAATTAGTTAGTGACATACAGAGCCCATGTACCGTTGTGTG
>CM056376.1:91802357-91803898 GCA_029718625.1 Synaphobranchus kaupii | reverse complement strand
ATAAGAGCTTCTTGAACAATTATACTACAATACCCACAATCCCATGTAGCTAATGACAGCAATATACTGGAGAAGTATATTGTCATTGCACAACAATGCAAACCACAGGAAATTATATAAAAACAGCACTGCACCTGTGATGTGTTTGCTCTGGATAGAAGCATCTTCTAAATTACTTAATGTAATGTAATGTGTGGCTTGTAGGCATGGCTACAGGGGAACACATGCTTACACGGGCACATGCTGTTTTGGGTGTGTGTTTATATGTACTTGTATGTGTGTGTGTGTGTGTGTGTGTGTGTGTGTGTGTACGTGTGCGAGCGTGCGTGCCTGCGTGTGTGGGCGAGCATGCGTGTGTGTGTGCATGTTTGGATGTGTGTTCTTGTGGCAGTCCTCAGGGATCAGTGTGTTAGAGTCGCGGTGTGTAATGGCTCTGTTTATGACTGTAACCCCAGTCCCCCAGGAGACACACACCCCAGCTTGTCAATTATAGATGAGCGTCTGTCTGTGATCGATGGTCCCAGAGACATCTCTACAGCTAAGCGCTGTCACTGATACAGCTCTACACACAGAAACACACACAGAGGCACGTGCGCACGCACACAAACATGCACACACACACACACACACACACACATGTACATGCACACGCACACACACAGACACACGCACCTGCACATGTACACACACACACACACACACACACACACACGCACTCACAAAAGTGATGCAGCAACAAACATGAATCACCTGCACACACACACACACATGTGTACATGTATTCACACATATTATTTGAGTGTAATTTTAATCAGCTTGTTTGGCAGCTTTCTCCAATCAGTGCTGTCATCAATAAGCCAGGTTTGCCCATAGTCTCTGCTTTTTACATTAGAGGTACACCTGAGGCTTGAGCGCAGCTCAAACCCTGTTTATGTAAGTAGTGTGTCGCATTTTGTGTCTTATGCTGACTACAAATAATCATATAGTGTGTGAGAGACAGAGAGAGACAGAGCAAGAGAGTGAGAGAAAGAGAGAGGAGAGAAGAGGAGAGATTACAAAAGAAGAGACAGCTCTATGCTGGCTCGTCTGTGCGCAAGGCCCAGCCCATTCCCAGTGGAACTGGCCTGAAAAACAGTAACAGTAATTTACAAGTCTGCTTAAATGAGCATTATTTTAAGAGCTGTGAAGCTTACACAGCATCTCTCTCTCTCCCCTCTCTCTCTCTCTCTCTCTCTCTCTCTCTCTCTCTCTTTCTCCCCCTAACTGCTTTCCGTTTATCATCCCAAAGACAAAAGGCTGGAAAAATGAAGACTAGAGCGGAACAGGGCGTCGCAGAAAGAGCCACCATGTCAGGTGACCAGGGACAAGAAGGGGAGGGGCCTGGGCTCGCATGCTCGTGTCACTTCCTCTCTACGTTCGGCCCGCATTCTCTCTCTTTTCATATTACTCCTCTATGATTATCGCTGCGGTTTTAGCAGGGAGAGAATAAAGATTAACTTTTTCCACCCTCCCCCTTCCCCCGCTTTCCTCTCCTCCTTCCA